>APFE031722818.1:150585-192525 GCA_000404065.3 Pinus taeda
CACTAACAATCAAACAATTACATAACACCTGAATTTCCATAAAACAAAGCATATTCAACATATAGACCAAGGAGTATATGAAACAATTCATTAACAACAAATCATTGAGAAGAATGGACTTATTTGTATTAAGGAAACAAAAAAGAAACCATTACAACCTGAGCCTTGGTGTTGTGCAAGTTCCTCCCAGGGTCCAGCAAGAGCTTTCCTCTACTTTGAAAAGCTCACCCACTTTCAAATGAAACAAGAAAGGATGGTAATCTCTCCTCACAAGCTTACAATGGAAGTCCTAATTCCAGCAGCATCTACCCTTTGGAATGTTCAGCTTTCAACCTCCCTTCCTCTGGCCCAAGGCCTGTATTTATAGTGTTCTAGAGGAAGTTATTCAGTTCCAACATCAATGGGATACTCCCTCTTTTGGATGGGGTAGCTCCTCTCTTGATGGGATAAGTTCCTCTATCATAGGGATGCATGATCCATCTGGAGGTGATCAATACACGTCAAACAATCTTCTAGAAGGCTCTAGAAGTCACCACAAGTAACTTTTTTAAGATGAAACTCGCGCCTTTTGACCTTTACAGGGGTACGCACCCATCCTTTGGCTTACAGAGCGTACAAGTACGCAGGTACAATGAGTTTGGGATGCGTACACGCAGGCAAGATAGAGAGAACCTGCGTACCCAGAGATAAACATGATTTTCAATGACTTTCTCTCTTTTTTGAAGTTTGACATGGAGAGTAGAGGTATTAGGCTTGACAAGGAGGATAATATGACTATTGATGGAGTCATATTAACTGCAGATAGTCATGGTGACAAATTTTAGTGTAACAACAAGCAAGCTCATATGGCCCTTGACTGATCTGTGCAGGCTGCTCCTTTTCTTCTTCGAAAAACTCAGATGGCTGAACACAAAGAGGCAGGGGGTCCACTTGGATGACTTGGTCATGAACAACTGATTTCGAGTCTTCCTTAATCTGATATTTGATGGCTCTTTGGGGCTGCAAAACTGGAGGCAATGTATTTTGAACAATGATTTGGGCTTCCTCCAGATGATCAATATCAACACTTGTTGATATTTGTTTATTAACTGCATGATAGTTCTCCTCAATAAATTGAAAAGCATCAACACAAAAAGGTAAAGTTCCTTCGCTGAAATCAATTTTTTCTGCGCTTTCCTCCTTTACTTCATAGCTGAAATAGGCACGTTGATCATTGATTTTAGGCTGCTAATCCTAAACTGTGCTTTCTGCTAAAATAGGCTCTGACTCCTCTGCAAGGCTGATTTAGTCATTAGGCTCATCATCATCATCATACTCATCATATTTTGGCAAGCAGTTGAAAGAAGAGAAGATGTTATATTCATATAGCATATCAAGAGACTGCTCCATCATGTATGCCTGTACGAATATGTCATCTGTTTTGTGGTAGGTTTTTTCATGAGTTTCATTACTTTCCTGTTGCAAAGCAGACGTGTTCTAGTGCTCTAAATAGTCCACTTTCACTGTGATCATTTCCTCTGACTTTTGTAACAAACCATGAAGTTTTTCTTCTTGCTCTGCTTTGCGCTGTTCTTCCCTGATCTTCAGATTTGCCTCTATGTCCACTGCCATGTCCTACATTTGTTTCATAGTGGATGGGCTCCTTTCTCTTAAACAGAATTCTATTTCTGGGTCAGGAGCTCTTGGATAATGCAATAGAGCTAAATTAGGGGGAGGTCTAATATTCAAAGGCAGAGAATGATAAGCTTGATTGAACCGATCATGAAATTGCTGAACAGATTCATTTGGACTTCTTTTTAACTTATTATATTCTTCAATGAGCAAGAGGAAATTAAGTTTGATCATCCATCTATCAAGGAAGACCTTGGAAAACTGTTGAATATTAGAAATGCTAGCCTCAGGCAATGCTTTAAACCATGTCCTATCTTTGCTTTGCATAGAAAGCGCAAATAGCCTGATACTAACATCCTCTTTCTCCACTTCAAATATATTAAGATAGTCTTCAAAGGCTTGTATATGCTTTTGGGCAATAATACTCTTCTCTCCATCAAATCTGGGGAGATACTCAAGATGATTTTTGGGTAGAGGATTAAGCACGGGAGGCAAAACAAGAGGCTTATATCTATCAGGAACCTTACGAGGCATGGGATTATGTACAGGGATTGGCTGAATGGGCTTGATATGAACAAGGATAGAATGATTGGCTTTGACATTTGTTTCCTCCTTGGCTGTATGATAATTTTCAGCAACATTTAAAGGTTGTTGTTCTAATGTGCAAGGAGGCTTTTCAACAACATTTTCAAAAGGCAAATCATGAAAATCTAATTTAAAATCGTTTTTAAAATACAATATACACAGCAAAATTTTATGGAAGAGAAAGAACATGACCTCTTGGATAGTAATCCAGGTCAAAAGCCTGATCTGCTCATATATTTCTCTTGGGTTCATTTCTCCAGCGGAGTCTTTATTATGAGGCTTATGTGGAGTCACCAGGTGGATAGGTAAATTAACTTTGAAGGGATTGATCTCTGTCCACCACACAGATCAGGACTTAATAGGCAATTAGAAACAAAATATCTTTGAGATTTTTTGAGATCTTTTTTTTTTTGGGAATTTTCAAAACGAGTATAAGATTTGCTCGAAAGGCAAACTGATCAAAAATGGGGATTTAGGGTGATGAACAGATGATGTCCCCAGTGAAGTCGCCATTATGTTATCACTCAGGTTGTTCCCTTTGACTCCTAAGGGAATACGGCCGAGGGAACCACAAACCAAGCTTTGGACTGCAGGTCCTAGCCTACCAGCAGTCAGAGAGGGCTCTCTCTTTGGGATTTAGATTTGTTTAAGGGATGATTTTAGGCTAGATATGATTCACATGGGTTTTGATTTAGATTGATGGGATGGTTGATCTATTGAAGTAGAGTTGGCATGCAAAGTGTAATAAGTTCAAACCATTGGGCATGGAGTCAATGAATGTGAACTGAAGGGTGTGTTTTCTTTGGTAGAAGAGGGGAATATGGAGCAAGATAGCTACACATGGCACAATGATTTATGTTGAAACAAGGATGAAATGGAGGTAAGGGGATGAGAGGAAATTAAGGATCTCTCATCGAGCCAAAGAGGGAAAATGGATGAAGGCTGACTAGGGCAATGAAGAATTCCTAGACAACATTCATATGTGAAGGAAATAGCTTAAACATGTTTAATTAAAAATGCATATTCATCACTGATTCATAGGAAAACATAGAGAAGTTACAAGAATTGAGCACACAGGGCATGAAAACCAGTTCTGATCTATTTCTTTTTCCTGCAACTAAGATTATGATATATAAATGATACAACTACGTATAAATTGATAAACAGAGGGAGGAAAGACTTATTGAACTGTGAGAAAGCATGAGAATTCCATAATATGTTCTTCAACCATTAAAAGTACAACCAACTAGTTCAGATGCAAACTTTCCAACAATCTTTGATTACAAAAATTCTTAATATTTACAGCGCAAATCTCAAATGAGAGATCAACCAACAACCCACCAACCCTTATTACATTGTTCAGGGTTGTATTTATAGGCAAAATATCTACAAAAATGATCTGCTAGAAGATCTGAGGAAATAAATGCAGTTAACCTAACTTCTCTTGCAAGTAATGTAAAAATATCTATCTAATGCTGCGTTGGGGGCAGCTGCTTCAAAAAATGAGGCTATCTGTCTTTTGCTGTTATGCGCTAGCCATTCATTATAACTATGCATTGCTCTCTGTTCCATTGCTCTTGAGTGGCTTTAATGTGCATTCACTGTGATCTGAGAGCCTCAGGTGACTTCACCGCTTTCTTATTGTCCATCTGATATTCTTTGTCACTTTACTGATACTCTTTAACTGAATCTGGGCTTCCTCTTTCCTATGATATGCTTAAGTCTATTAAATCGCCCCTTTTCTGCCCCTTCGAGGCAAAAATAACGGCTAAAAAATGAGGCTTTCCATTTTGGCCTATTTTTCTTAGCGATGCGCGATTAGCGCTAAGCGCTAATCGCGCATCGAAAACTGCCTCAGATTTTGATTCCGGGCCTCCTAAGCATCAATTTTGCGTTTGCACGTTTTCTTTCGGTGGGTGACATCAGCATGACATCAGTGGTACAGTTGATGACATCAGCATGATGTCAGCAATGGGACCCAGTACGGTGGATGATGTCAGCATGGTGACATGGCAAGGTGATGTGGCAAGGTGATGTGGCAGGGTGACGTGTTGCTTACGTCATGCAAGGGGAAGCGGTAGGGTGACGTGGTGGGGTGACATGGTGCTTACGTCATGCAGGGGGAAGCGGTATGCGGTTTTAGGTGCACCGCTTTTGTGCATAAGCGGTTTCGAAGGAGGGAGCCGGGAGGGTGACACGTGGTGGGAGTACGACGGGAAAGCCGCCCATCTCCCGAACGCTAACCCTCGACACATCGGGGTAGGAAAAGACCCACCCATCGTAGATCTTAGGGCACAGGAAATCGGACGACTGGTGGGACAGGTCAGATGGTGGAAGGTTTAGGGACAGGGCCCGTGTGCCGTTTTATTGATTATTTAATTCGATGGGGGGGGGAACTTTAGAAAAGTGGGCTTTCATGAAGGGAAAAGGTGAAAATATGGGACCGGAGGGAGGTATTTATGCCGTGGAAGGAGTCCAAAGGCATTGGAAGATGGCTCTTTTGAGACAAAAGGAGGGTTCTTACTCAGTTTCAGGCAAACCTAGTAATTCCCAAGGGATAATTTATGGTTATTTTTCAACCAGGGGGAGGGGATAAGTATATAGGGGAGTTATTAACATAGTTTTAGTAGGGGAAGGGGAGATAGATAGGGAGTTACATAATAAAATTAGCAATTAATATGACTTGGTGAAATGGAAATGTAAGGGAAATGATGGATTGTGTAAAGATTAATTTTACACAAGAAATGTGGCTTCTTTTCACTTAGTCCACTCAGATGTCAACATGGTTTTTTGGCAAGAATGGAGTGAAAACAGGACTGGTTGGGAAAATCCCAAGGTCCTCAAGGGGATGTTAGTAGATAATTTCTGGGGGAATAAAGGGGAAGTTAGTCATGCTTCCACTATTGTACCACCAAACAACTGCCATGGTGCCAATGCCATAAGTGATATGAACCCTCCTTGACAAGACCACAAGTGATTACCAATCCGCTTCTACAACCTCAAACTACCTACCCAACTTAATACACCTAACATTTTTTCTTCTTTTGGTTTGGGTGCACTTGAACTAGCAAACCCAATTTTTCAACTTTTTTCTTTTAACTGGCCTCCTATCTACATCTATACTTATTTCATCCAGGGGCTCAGATTAGGCTGTTGAGCACTTTTATTCTCTACCTAGCTAGTAATCTACCATGCTTAAACTGTTTGGACAGATAATGATTCTCTACATTCTACAACAGGAAATTGAAACGTAGGGAGACCAAGATTAAGTTGTGTGGACCTCCCTTTAACTGAAAATTCTTCAAAAATGGAATAACTCATCAAAGTTGGAATGCAGCAGAGGCACTTAGACTAGCACACTCTCATGGGCACTTCTTTGGCCTCAGTAGCAAATATGAAATAATGCAACCTGCACAGTATGACATATTTGGCATTTAGAAATGTCGATTATGAAAGATGAATACCTGCTATGAGCAGGAGGCTAACACAACTAATTCTACCAATTCCCTAACTCTTCTTCTAAGTTAGAGGAATAGGATCTGATGATGCACAACTAAACACTCCATCAACTATCAAATTTACATAATATTCTTGTCATGTTATGACATTATAAATATTATCCAAGTCTTCTCGATTAAGCTCATCCTTCATAGACTTGATCTATTGATCCCCTTCACACAGATCTAGTGGTGCAATTACTCAAATTTCTGCACCCTCAAATATCATTTTCCTTTTCTTTATATTGATAATAACCCAGTTATCCAAGGCCTAGTCAATCCTTAGAAGAGTAGGATAGAAATTGGTATGATCCACAATTTTAATCACCTAAAAATTAGTAGTTCTTGACACCTTTTAAATATCCACAAGCACTCCTGACAACGCCCCAATAGGAAAAGTCTGATGTTGATTGGCCAATGTCAGCTAAATTTGTGAACAAGCCAACTTGGGTTTCCCCATCATTTCCCATTTTATTTTTGGTAGAATATTTACATCTGATCCTAGTTCCAGAATAATGTTGTCCATCTCATACTCTCTTATTTGTGCATTGAACTAGAATTCTTTACTAGTATTTGTCCTGCGAGTGACTTGCTTCACAACCCTTGGTCCTTTTCCTCAATTCTGATAGGACATTGTTCTATAATTCTTATGAAATTATCTAATGCATGAGGATCCTTTAATAACTCCAAACAAATTTTTACCAAACTCTGAACTGGGTCTATTGTAGTCCTCTACTCGTTATATATAATGGCATCATGTTTTTCTGGCAAGGGCGCTTTGTGTCTAGCTTTCAGTTGATCCCATTATTCCACAATGATTTCTCATTAGTCCTCTTTATATGTGGTCTCTTATTTATGTGGATCAATATTTGGAGGTTGTTCAAGAGCTCTCTTGACCCTTTGGGGCTACAATGTTCAAGTTTGGGTAGTGTTAGCTCCAATTTTGATACCTCGAGTCACTGCACCTACACATTGTCAATTCTTGTGTAGCTCGATGAGTTTTCATTTTTACATTGCAACCATTCTTTTCCTTCCACATAGTTACCAATTGATGGAAATTATCCATTCAATTATCTAATGATTTGTAATGAATCAAAGGGTAACAGGGATTGGTGTTGGAAACTGCGACAATAATGAGGGGTGGTGAATCAATATTGCAAGATTTTTTATAAATTGAAAAATTTCTTTTACTTTTTTCAAAAATATTGGGACACCATTAAATACCTATGCAATTAGAAATCATAATAGGAATCAATATCTATAATATCAATGGAACACACAAAGAAAATGTAAATTTTCAAAACTTCTCTTCATTCATTCATAGGGCAAGCTACAACTTGTTGTTACAATTCTCTGGCTACAACAAGTAGCAACCTATAACTCCCTGATTTATCAACTACAATTGAATGGAACTACAACCCTAATTGTTTAATAACAACCACTAGAAGGAGGATCAACCCCTAATCTGCAAGCTAAAACCTACTTGGAATTCACTGGTTCATATTTCATCCTTTTTCACACTAGATAGAAGAGTGCCTTCTCTTCCTTCAAAATAATTTTACTTCAATCACCACTACCTTAAAAAATTCCTCATTACTTCTCTAAAACACCTTTCAGATACCAATGTTGGTCTCTGATAAACCTTTGATTCATACCATCATCTTTGACACACATTCTGCATCACTCTGCTTCACTTTCATAATCTACTGCACTTGTCGACCCCTCTATTGCTCAAGTTCTACTTTTAAATAATTTTGAATTGATATTTTTGGTATTGGACTTGATTTATCCTTTCCATTGATCTACTACATGGTTTTCTTATTTTTACCATTTTTCTTTTCACAAATTGTCCTCTAAACCTATTATCTAAGTTTTCTTTTTCTCTTCACCTATTACTTCAAGAATTTCTAAGCTACACTTTTGTTTTCCTTAATTATGGTGAGTTATAGGTTTTAGTGAGGCTTTTCTAAATTTGTTGAACCTTTAGTTTCACCAAAATTACCAAATTGGCCTGCTAACTATTTTTATGCTACTGGAACTCCAACTGTTCCTTTTGGTGCCAAATTGAGCAGTTGTTGCATTGAAATTTACATGCAAGGTGTTATTTCTCCATGATCTCATGCCCAATTGAGATCACCTGACAATAAAAGAGAATGGCTAAGACAATCTAATAACAATCCCCAATCCAAATGGCCATGCATGTAGTTTGGATGTAGTTTATGATGCTACAAAGCACGAGCAAATAACTTGCCTCCTCATAGGTTGGTGAAGGGTTTTGCAACTGATGCAAAATCCTTGTTCTCCAATCAAGAGATCTCTTTCATCCACTCCCGATCCAAAGCCTACACACAAACAAAACCAAACAAAGATGACAAGTGATGTTCCACATAATATCGTTAGCTCAAAACATCTAGAAATCACATGTATACATTACCATAAAACTGATATAAAGGGAGGGAAATTATATTTTTATTAACTATATAATTAAAATTACATCAATATATCTTTTAGCACTTGATTTCCTATGGTCCAACTTCATAGTCTTGGCACCTTCCTCCCATTTTGAGCTTTGAGTATTATTGTAATGCATTTTAGCCATCAGTTTCTCGTCTGACCTCATGCATTAGGGGGTATATGTTACCACTCTATTTTCCACTCCATTATAGTCAGAGAAACCCAATATTAACTTAACTCAGTTATTTGGCTAAAATGCATCCCTTTTCACCTTTTGATTTTACTTATGTGAGATTTATCCCCATGTTAAAAGGGTGAAATTGCATAATTGAGCAACTTCTCATAATTAATTTGCCAAAATAGTATAGTTATGAATGGTTGACTTAACTGCCAAACGTCAAGTTTTGTTGAACTAAAGCTACTGACTAAATTGTCCAGGCAAGTGTATTGCATGATAGCTTATTCCAAAAAGAGTTGTCAACTAATTCATGCTAAAGCCCAAAGGCTTTGTTAATAATCACTAATGAAAAAATAGTTGCAGAGTCCCCTCTCATGCATAAGCACTTTGCTATAGGCACAAAGGCCTTAATGACCACTTTTAATTTATAAAATAAATTGCTGCCAAAACTAGCAAATTTGGAATTTAGCCCCTTTTTCCTTGTGTTGATAGTGATGGACCCACCAAAATGTCAAGGGATCTCCCCAGTAAGATGTCCGCATTAGACCTCAGACTATTTGGTGTAGCAGTCCCAGCAGTGGGTAGTAAATTATTGCCTTAACCGTGGTAGTGTGCGGAGGTAAGCATGATAACTTTGTCGGAATAAAGCGTGTGACCCTGCAACGAATCAAGTGAGATCAATGGAGGTTCTAACACATAGAGGGGAAAAGGAAGTGCGTCCCTTAGAACCAGGTAATAGTGAAAAAATTGAAAGGAACACACGAGAAGAAAGTCATCATAGGATGGAATCAGAATAGTCCACTATCCAAAGTGATTGGTTAATACAACAACACGTCATCAACAATATTCATACAATTTCATATGAAATAGTTCATAAACAAATGTGTAAATTAAATAACATATGTTTATAAAGTAAAAATAATATTCGAACTATAATAACATCATATGCATGAAAAAATGTTGCTCAGTTATATTATTAAGTGAAAATTCCATCCATACATACAACATTGACAACCACAAGCTCCAATAGTGGAACATTATACTCAACATCGCTTGCTCCTCCAAAGATATGTACTCATTGTACATTGTGGATAAGCCAAGGCTCGTCACAATACCCTCCAAGCCTTCTCTAAGCAATGGCTAGCCAAAAATATTTCTCCCAAAATCATCTACTATGAGTTATGAGGTTCTATATATAACAAAGGGTTGGGTGACCCTTGACATTCCCCTTTGACTCTTTGAATACCCTCATGACTTCACATTACATAGTGGTTGTTCACATTCCACTAATTACACTTGGAACTTCACTTACAATATATTTACAAATAATAATACAATTTCCATATATAGCCATGTGGGACAAAATAGGTTGGAGTCAACCTGACAAGAAAAACATCATCACTCAAGGTCTTGGGGGAAGACCAACTTAGCAACATCCTCTTAATGGTCTTTGGTGATGAATTGATACCAAGCTTGGTATTTTGCTATTGTGTCCCTATACCATTTGACGATGTCTTTCTCAAAATAGACTCTTACATCCATGGCCTTTGGTATATTTTCCTGGAACCTCTGTTCATCTCATCTTGAAACATATGCAATATTGTTCTGAGTGTGGTTGGACCATCGATGTACTTCTACATGTTTTTTATGCTCAGCTGCAAGTCATTGTTGGTGGCCTCTCACATCAACTACTCTATGTCCCTATCAACCTCCAACAGGTCTTAGTTCTTTTTCATGGCTTGAGTGAGGGTTATGATTGAAGGGATCCTATCTGTCCTCACTATGACATCTAGACTCTTCAAAAACTATGCACAAGAAGCCTCACTTTTGGTTATGAGTGAAGGGATTTTCTTATAATTTTGGATCAACATCTAAATCTATGCATTTTTTAGCTCTGCCTATAGCTACATTATCTTCAGCAAGCAAAGGAGGGCTCCCTTGTACCTCATTGTCCATTCTTGTACATGCATAATAGCAACATGGACAGCTTTGAGAGTTTGGGCTATCTTTGCTCAATACTATTGAAAAGCATATTGATGGACAAACACCTTATGCATGATGATAAATCTTCCATATAGTTTTTGCATTGTGGTCTCAAGGGTTGAAACTTCAGCAAGTATCACTTTGCTCATTTCTGTCATAGCAGATCCCATGCATTGTTTTGTTCTCTTCTTGGCCTCTTGCAAGTCCTTTTCCATCTCATCATTCTCTGCTATCAAGAACTTGATCATTGATCATGTGGCTTTTGCATAATCCTTAGAAGCATCAGCCATGGCAGCTGGATGTCTTCTAATATTTGACACAATCACCCTTTCCTCTATGTGTGTAGGTGATGCGTGATCATGTGAGAGCTTCCTTTTTCATGCCTTTACAATCCTTTGTTGTGACTCATCAAATGAAAAATTGTACACATCTCTCACCGAATCATCATTGAGGAGGAAAACCTCTCCTTGTTTCCTCGGAATTGGTTCTAATTCTAGAGGTGGCAGAGGCTGAAGTGTGACCTCAGATGCTCTCAGCATGAGGTTAATGTCTTGGTCATATGGCTCCCATTCCAGCTTCATGTTCATCACTTCAAATATCTGCTCAATCTACTGATGAAGTTCTTGAACCTGCACCTACTCACCCTCTTCCTCATTTGCTATCTGTTCTGACTCGTCAACTTTTATAGGCACAATTTTCTCTATTAGTACACCTTGTCTTTCCTCCCGTTCCTATTTCTTCTTCTCTTCCCTTTCTCTCCTCCTGAGCTCTTGCTCTTCTCTCAACTACTTTAATGTTTCCTACAACTTTCTCTCTCCATCCTCCAACATTTTCTTCTCTAGCTTCCTCCTTTCTACTCTCCTTTCATTTTTTCATATTTATTTCCTAATCTACTTTCTCAACAAGCAGATCTTCTTTAAACTTGTAGCTTTCCTCATCCTCTGGGTTCCTGGAAATATTTCTCTTGCCTTTTTCTTGTGTCACTTTGGTTCTCGCTATTGTTTTTGTTGCCTCTTCCTACAGTGTTGCTGCATACAGAGCTTCTACTAGGGTCCCACCCTAACCCCCTTATTTATGTAATAGGATTGAGTCGTAGTTATAGTTAAGTAAAAAGTCAATAAAGCCCATATTAATAATTGTAAGTGGTTAACCCGCAATTAATGAAGGGACCACAGTTAGTTGCAAATGGGCCATGGTATTAATAAGAACCATGGTATTGCATGTATAAATCCTATATAAATGATAGAGACTCCCCTCAAGGAGCATCGTGTCTTATTTTGTATTGAGCTCTACTCTATTGGAGGTTGCCCCCTCGAAGAGGCAAGTGAACATTTCTTTCTGAATAATAAAATACTTGTTGTTATCTCTCATTGTTCTATGTTCTAGGTATTTCTTTGCATATTTCGTATTTTGGTATCGTCTTGCAGTTTAAGAGCATAACAAGTTGTATAAAAGTGCTTTCCAGGGCCGGTGGGATCTCCTTTTAGAAAAAGTTTTTTTGGTTAGAGACATGTTCCAGTGTCTTTAAACCACGGGATCTATCGTTGAGCGCATAAACCCGTGGATTTGGGGGGACATGCATGCAGGAAATACAAGAGGTGGTCACGCTTATTGGACTCCCTTGTAACCCATGTGGGTGCCCCTTCGAGTAGTATCACATTAGATAGAACTGCGCACATACTGTCTTCCAAGTACCCTCTGGGTATATTGGAAGCCCCCCTAGCTCCCTTGAAACCACGCCATAGAAAACTTAGTGTCGAGTACTACTGTAAGACCCCTATGTATATTACAATCTGTAGCACCTCACACTCCTCCTTGTTTAGTGCCTTGAAAAATTGGGCCGAGTACTACTGTCAGACCCTTATGTATATTGCAATCTATAGCACCTCACACTCCTGGAGACCATAGTTCCCTTCTCTATCTTTGAATCATGCATAATCTTTTCCAGATCGGATCTTGCAGTAGTAGCAATCAGTTCCATTGTTCAGATCTATTAGAACAGGCATTCAGATCTATTAGATCCATCAGATCCGTAGCAACAATTAGTTCCATCATTCAGATCTATCTGATCAGCCATTTAGATCTCTCAAATCCATCAGATCCACCATCCATATCTTAATGTGGGTTCCTATACTTTGGAGTGATTTTCCGAAGACTTTTGGAAGCATTGACATTTCTGGGATTCAGCTACTGCAGTATTCCTAAGCAAGGAGTAAAACTCTGTTTAGAGTAAAAAAAAATAAAAAAAATCTTTGACCCCCATGGGGCGCTTATTGGTGATTTAGCCCATAAGAATCAGGATGACACGCTGAGTAAGGTGGTACCATTCAATTGTTAGTGCCAAAAAATTCGGGCAGTCCCAAATTTCAAGTAAAGCGGCTCAGTGCATGGTACAAACTAGACCTCAAGCTATGGCGAATGAGAGGATGGATAGCCTTGAATCAACCTTGAAAGAGGTTGTGTCACAGTTGAAGGATTTAAATGCAACACTCTCTAAGGGAAAGGTGGAGGCACGAGAGGAGGCATATATTGGCAATGAAAATAGTGAGGGTGAGTCTAGCTAGTCTCTTCACCTCTTTTGCATCCACCAACAATCGCATCCACGACCACCCAAGCTGGACATGTATAAATTTGATGGCTCTCACCTGGCCGCATGGATAACACAAATGGAGCAATATTTCACACTGAATTACATCCTAAAGAATGCGACTCAGCTTAGTGTGGGTATCATGTACTTGGACAATGAAATATGGCAATGGTGGCAATGGCATCAATGTTGCTATGGAAGGCCCTTGACTTGGGATACATTCAAAAAATCTCTTATGGATCGCTTTGACCTTGAATCAAACTTTTTGGGTCATCTCACTAAGCTTCGACAGACAAGAACAATGAATGAATATATTGTAGCCTTTAAAGCCTTAGCTTTCCGCACTGGAGGTCTACACGATGAGTTCTACATGGAATGTTTTGTCAATGGTCTCAAAGAAGCCATACAAGCCCATGTCCGACTGCACCACCCTAGCTCATGGCTACATGCTTGTAGGATAGCTCATGAAGTCAAACGTGTGTTAGTGGCCCAATCCAATCACCCAAATTTCATCGCCAAGGGTCACCGCCCACAGGCTCAAAGCACTACCAAAGCACTCAAGGTTCAAAAGGTGTCACCAATGGAAATGGTAGAAAGAAGAAAGCAAGGATTATGTTACTACTATGATGAGAAATACTCCCCCAGGCATAAATGCAAGGAGCCAAAATTCTTTCAAATTGATGCTACTGATCACAGTTCATTGGAGGAAGCCACACCACTTGAGCAACCAGAGGAGGAAGAAGAGGACAACCAGTAGGACAATGTACCTGAAGAACCAGTCATCTCACTACATGATTTGGTAGGGATTTCTTCGCCTTAAACTCTCAAAATTCGAGCATTTATTACACATCACCGAGTAATAGTCTTGATTGATAGTGGAAATACACATAATTTTATCCATCAAAGAGTTTCAGAAGCAGTGCGTTGTTTTGTCCATGTAGTTTCTAACTTCCAGGTCCAAATTACTAATGGGGGAACAATGAAATGTGAAGGCCGCTATGAAAATGTCAAACTTCAAATGGGGGATTATCATTTAAAGACCCACATGTTTTCCATACACATGGGAGGGTGTAACATTGTCCTTGGTGCTGAATGGCTTCGCACACTTGGCCCAATCACAATGGATTTCCAGGAGTTATATATGAGCTTTAAGCAGAACAACCACACACATACCCTCCACGGATTCCAAGTGGGAACTCCCTCTATCATCAGCTCACATTAGATGGAAAAATTGTTAAAAAAGGGCCACCATGGAGTTATAGCTCAATTTAATGCCATCCAGGCCTTCGAACCCAATTCCCTCCATATTCATCTTGAGATGCAATAGATCTTAAACAACCATCTACTAGTTTTTGACAAGCCTCATGAGCTTCCACCCTCGAGAGGGGAACATAATCATAACATTACTTTGGTCCCAGGGGCCCAACCACCAAATTTGCACCCATATAGATATCTATTTTCCCAAAAGAATGAAATAGAAAAAATAATCAAGGAACTCTTGGAAGTAGGCATCATTCATCCCAGCATTAGTCCTTATTCATCGCCAGTGGTCATGGTGCTCAAGAAAGATGGGGAATGGTATATGTGTCTAGACTTCAGGGCCCTTAATAAGTTGACAGTCAAAGATAAATTTCCCATCTCGGTTGTGGATGATTTGCTGGATGAACTAAATGGGGCTCAATTCTTTACTAAGCTCGACCGTTGCTCAGGCTACCACCAAATTTGCATGAAAGAAGTAAACATTCCAAAGATTTCTTTCCGAACTCATAAAGGCCATTATGAGTTCTTGGTCATGCCATTCGGTCTTTGTAATGACCCATCCACTTTTCAGGGACTTATGAACCACCTGCTCAAACCATATCTCAGAAAATTTGTCCTTGTTTTCTTTGATGACATCCTCATCCACAGTCGCACCTAGGCCACACATCTTCAGCATGTAGATCTGCTCTTGCAATTGCTCTGCAAGCACAAATTATTTGTCAAGATGTCCAAGTCTTCTTTTGGCATGGAAGAAGTTGAGTATTTGGGCCACATTGTGGGGCGTGAAGGTGTAAGGGTGGACCCCAAAAAGATCCAGGCAATGCAGGATTGGCATCAAACTAAGACCTTGAAGAGCCTAAGAGGATTTTTGGGTCTCACAGGCTACTATCGCAAATTTGTCCACAATTATGGTCGCATTGCTAGGCCCCTCAATCAACTCCTCAAGAAAAATTCATTCCTTTGGTATGATGAAGCACAACAGGCCTTTACAGTTCTCAAACATGCCATGTGTTCCACTCCAGTCTTAGCACTACCCGACTTCACCAAATCTTTTGTGATTGAATGTGATGCTTTAAGTACGGGTATTGGGGTAGTCTTAATGCAGGAAGGTCACCCCTTGGCCTTCACGAGCCAATAACTATGTGGGAAGAATCTGGGACAATCTACCTATGAGAAGGAGATGATGGCCATCTTACATGTAGTAGATACCTGGCAACCATACTTAGTGGGGCGACATTTCCAAATCTGAACAGACCATCAAAGCCTTAAATATTTTTTGGAGCAGTGCCTATCCTCACCACAACAAAATAAATGGCTCGCCAAAATGCTGGGATATGATTATAAAATCATTTACAAGAAAGGGTGTGAAAATATTGTAGCAGATGCATTATCCCGCCAATTTGAGGAGGAAAGTACCCTGCTCGCAATTTCCCTTCCTATTCCAGAATGAATATAAGAGGCTCGCAAGGAATGGTTTTCACATCCCTGGCTCTCTGAAATCATTAATCAATTGCAGGTGAATCCAAATTCCACAACGGGCTACTTGTCGTAGGATGATATTTTTCACTACAAGGACAGAGTTGTAATATCACCAACATCCACCCTCAAAAGCCACATTTTGGTGGAGTTGCACTCATCTCCCACTGCAGGACATTCAGGCTTTAAGAAGACGTATGCTCGCACTCGAAGATCATTTTTCTAGACAGGCATGAAAAAGGACATTCTTACTTTTGTAGCTGAATGCGACATCTGTTAACACCACAAAGGAGAAACAGTCAAATCCCCAAGCACATTATAGCCATTGCCCATCCTGGCCTGAATCTAGATGGAGGTTTCTAAGGATTTCATTACGAGTCTTCCAAAGTCAGGAAACAAGTCAGTCATCATGGTGGTTGTGGACAAACTTTCTAAGTATTCTCATTTTTGCGCCCTACCCCACCCTTTTATACCGACTTTGGTCGCTCAATCTTTCATGGATCAAATCTTCAAATTGCATGGCATGCCCACTTCCATTGTGTCTGATCGTGTCCTGGTCTTCACCAGTAACTTTTGGTAGGAACTTTTCAGGCTAGAACGTACTCAATTACAACTTAGTACTTCCTATCATCCACAAACTGATGGTCAAACTGAAGCAATCAACAAATGTCTGGAAACCTACCTTAGGTGTTTCACTTCAGAAAAGCAACATCTCTAGGTATAGTGGTTACCTCTAGCTGAATGGCGGTATAACACCAACTATCATGCCACCACCAAAATGACTCCATATGAAGCATTTTATGGTCAACTCCCTCCTTCCCCTACTTCTTATATCAAGGGATGCTCGAAGGTACAAGCAGTGGATCAAATCTGACAGAACCACACAACCATGCTAGCCCACCTTAGAGAGAATCTTCATCAAGCTCAAAACCACATGAAGCAATAGGTAGATCAACATCGCTCAGAAAACTAATTTCAAGAAGGGGATCAGGTATTTTTGAGGCTGCAACCATATAAGCAAACATCACTCAAAGCCAAGGGTTGTCAGAAACTATCTCCAAAATTCTACAGACCGTATCAAGTACTTCAGCAGATTGGAGAAGTTTCCTACAAGCTAGCTTTGCCACCCACTGCAAAAATCCACTAGTCTTCCATGTCTCATGCATCAAGAAATTGATTGGGAACAATTGCATAATTCAAACCAGTCTACCCAAACTGGATGAAGAAGGGTCAATCTGGCTCCAACCTGAATAGATTCTTGACACATGAGAATGATCAAGGAAGTCCTCATCAATTGGAAAGACACCTCTCCAGAAGATGCAACCTGGGAACCAACCACTATTCTTCAGCAGTTTCTGCAGCTTTAGCCTTGAGGACAAGGCTATTCTTATGGGGGAGGGCATGTTAGGGTCCCACCCTAACCCCCTTATTTATGTAATAGGATCAAGTCATAGTTATAGTTAAGTAAAGAGTTAATAAAGCCCATATTAATAATTGTAAGTAGTTAACCAGCATTTAATGAAGGGACCACAGTTAGTTGCAAATGGGCCATGGTTTAGATATATGGTATTAATAAGAACCATGGTATTGCCCCATGGTATTGCATGTATGAATCCTATATAAAGGATAGAGACTCCCCTTGAGGAGCATCATGTCTTATTTTGTACTGAGCTCTGCTCTATTGGAGGTTGCCCCCTTGAAGAGGCAAGTAAACATTTCTTTCTGAATAATAAAATACCTGCTGTTATCTATCATTGTTCTATGTTTTGAGTATATTCCTTCACATATTTGGTATTCTGGTATAGTCTCGCAAGTTAAGAGCATAACCGATTCTTTCCATTCTATAGCCATGTTGATTGATTCATTAATTCTATTTAAATGTAAGCAATACCTCCGAGGGTCTTCCTCTCGACAATGACATGCCCTGTGGATCCATGGATAATACACCTTCATAGAGTGCTTCTTGCATATTTAGTGGGAATCATATGAATTGAAATTATTGGTGCTAAATTTAAAATTCTTCAAGTCCTCAACCTCGACATCCACATCCTTCAAGATCTCGATCTCGTACAGTCTTATCTGCAAAGGAAGAGCAGGTGATAGTGCCTTCTTGCTCCTATGTGGTCCTGCTGATAATCCTATGGAGATGCAATATGAAATCTCTTGCAGGACCAAATCATGCATGGAAGACCTTGGTAGCACATGCAGGGGCTTCTCTCCACCAAACATCTTGATGAAGGTGCCAATGGGTGAGACATACCAATATGCAAAGCTCAGCAATGCATGCATTGCTTCTTGGGACATGCATGGTGGATCATGTTCAAAGGTCATCCTATAAACCGAGGTGATGAAGTGGTCAGATAGCCTTGCCATGACTCCTCGAGAGCTACATTGAGAGAGAAATTTACAATAGATGTTGACAACATCATTTGATGGTGTCCATCTCTAACCCAAGCTAGGAGACTGTTGTTGCGCATAGACTGCATCAAGTCGATATGCGGAATCCACACTTGAGTAGGTAGATGTCTATATTGGAATATCGAGCTTTAGGGGCTTTCTTGATACCATACAAAGGCTTCTTAAGTCTACAAACATAATTTGGTTTCTTTATCATTTGAAAACCTTTTTTATGCTCTATGTAGACTTCCTCCTATAGCTCTCCATTGAGAAAATCATATTTGACATCCATTTGATAAATTTTGAATTTCTTAAGGCGAGAAAATTCCAAAAGCATTCTTATTGCTTCTAATCTAACAACAGGAGAAAAATTTCATCAAAATATAATCCTTTTATTTGAGCATAGCCTTTCCATACCAACCTAGACTTTTCTCTTACCACTTTTCCATGGTCATTTAATTTATTCCTGAAACTCCACTTTGTGCCAATAAAATTCTTGCTAGCAGGCCTTGGAACAAGTTCCCAAGTCTAATTTTTCTTTATTTGATCGAATGTTTCATTCATTTCCTTTAACCAACATTGATCTTGATTGAATCGAACATCATATCGGGTTCCTCCATGGACAACAAGGCAACATGTGCCTATGTCAGGGAATCTAGTAGCTTCTTTTTTGTTGACACTCCACAATTTAATTCACCAATGATATAATCAACTAATTGGTGTTGTTTTACATACGTTGGAGGATCTTGAGCTTGGGAACTAGATGGTTCTTCATCTCTTTCTTATGTAGTTTCCTCATCATGGTCCTCAACAATCCTCACTTATTCCTCAATGTTGGTTTTTGCGGGTTGTTTCTCTTCTTGATCAATGTGCTCATTCACCTTTATATTGATACAGTTTATGATCCTTTTGGTGTTTTATTGTAGAATTTGTATCCTTTCCTATTGTTTGAGTATCCTAGAAAAATTCTTTTGTCTGCTCTGGCATCAAACTTGCCAAGTTTTTCATCATTTCTCTTGATGTAACACTTTCTACCAAAAAATCTGAAGTGTTTAAATATTGAAGGTCTTCCATACCATAAATCATAGGGTGTTTTGTTACTATTCGGTCTATCATGAGATTTTTTGAGGATAATTATTTTTGTATGAATCGATTCTTCCCAAAACCTCTGTTGAACATTCCTTTCAGTCATCATTGCTCTAACTAATTGTTGTACTGAGCTGTTTTCTCTTTCTGTTGCACCACTTTGTTGCAAAGTCTCTTCTATTGTAAATTTCATTTTCATGCCATTCCTTTTACATAATTCATCAATTTTTTTTTAAGTGAACTCACCTCCATTGCCATACCTTATTACTTTTATTTTGCAATCATTTTCATTCTCACCCATAGCTTTGAACTATTTAAATTTCTCAAATGCTTTAGATTTATCTATGAGGAAGGAAACCCGTATCATCCTACTAAAATCATCAATTATCAGCATGAAATATAACTTACCTATGGGTCACTACATTCTACACTTGACACAAATCCACGTCTACCACACACAATGACTTTGATGATGAGATATCCTTTACGTCGAATGAAACTCGAGCTTGATTTCCCAGTTCAAAATATTTACATATTGTATTCTCTGGTTTTGAAAGCCCGAGGAAGTCATTGAAAACATTTTTCTTTCTTAGCTTGACTATATAATCAAATTTTAGATGTCCATGCCTTCTATTCCATAACCAACTCTCATCTATATTTGATAAGAAACACATATCTTCTCTTTGATCACATAGACATTATTTCCTCTTCTTACAGTCTAAACAACTATCTCACCTATACATGTGGACTTGATATGACAATTTTTAGCTTTAA
Source organism: Pinus taeda (assembly GCA_000404065.3). Classification (NCBI taxonomy): domain Eukaryota; kingdom Viridiplantae; phylum Streptophyta; class Pinopsida; order Pinales; family Pinaceae; genus Pinus; species Pinus taeda. Next base: position 170,474 of record APFE031722818.1, read on the forward strand.
AAATTAGATCATATCCTTCATCACACATAAGAGATACACTAACAAGGTTATTATTCAGTCCATGAACATATAAAACATTTTTGGCTTTACCTTTTCCATTTGATAGACCAACCACTCCTTTTTCAATTATTTTTCTAGGAGCAATGTTGCCAAAAGTCACATTAACTTTGTCAACTAGTTTCCATGTCAAAATATTGCTTGTGTCTCTTGTCATGTGCCTGGAACATACATTTTCCACATACCAATCGGTCCCACCATTCTAAGCATACAAAGCAATATCACATTGCTTTGATTTCTCCTTCCCTTTTTGGACCTTGGGATTTTGTTAAATTATCTTACATAGTTGGTTTGTCATGTTTTCTTTAAGTCTACAATTTGATTGTTATATGCCCAAATTTTTTACATTTAAAACATTTCACATAATGATTCATGGGAAAAAAATAATAATTGTACCTGGGTCTTCTTTTCCTTTACTAAAGTATTCTCTTGGACTTGAGTTATTTGTAAGATAGATTGGCTCTGCAATTTTCTTTTTTGTGGCCTTAGTTAATGCATGTGAAAAAATACCGTGGGAAAATATCATTGTACCTGGAAGGTTGTCTTCTGCAGTAGACTAAATTTTGGGGAGTTCGATATGCTTGGCCAACATTCTTCTTTTGTGGTTGTTAATTTTTATGGATCCGATCTTTAGGTTGCATGTCTCCCTTTTGCTATTGCACAGTCCCTTATTTAGCTAGAACAAAGCTAATTTCCTTTCTACCTTTTAATTCACTTGCTACTCTCGACCCAACTTCAAATCCAAGACCATTACAATCATTAGAGACACATTGAGCCTCCAATATCCCATTTAAATCCACAGTTCCTTTATTAAATTTTTTTATTAAAATTGAGTTGTGTTTTGGCATTCCCCAACTCCTTTCTCAACAAAATGACTTCTCCTTTCAGATTCTCACATGCTTGAACCTTTTCATTTAACATTCGGTTCAAGGATTCTTGAATCTTCTTACCTTCGTCTATTTGCAAGAGTAATGGCTTTACAATTTCAATATTTTCTGTTTTAAATACTCCTTTAGGACTTTATTTTTCTTCCTCAACCTTTCTATTCCATAAATAACACTTACGAGTTCTCATTCAAGGACTACTTCTCCTCTTCATCATCAAAATTTATAGCCTTGACTTGCAGATTTTCTATGTCCATAAGCATAACTTTTTTAGAGCTCTCATCATCTTTGTCCTCATCTAAGGATTGGATGGGTTCACCTTCCCAGTAGTTATCTCCTTGAACATAAAAACCTCTCTTCTTAGTCTTCTTCTTATCCCTTTTAACCTTGTTTAATTTTTCTTTGGGATCATAATCCTTCTTATTCTTTCAGTACACTTAAATGCAAAATGACTAGCCTTGCCACAATTAAAACAATTGCATGTTTACTTACCTTTACAATTTCTTGATCCTCATTTGAGCTACCTCAAAAATTTGGCTTCGTCTTCATTTGATTGATATCATGAGTCAACATGCTCATCCTTCCAATTATTTTCTAATTTGAAGGCTGATTCTTTGGCTATAGAATTGCCTTTAGAGATCTTCATCTCATAGGGAATGACTATTCCAAGAAGTTGATCTATAGTGATATTTCTTAGGTTGGTCATTTCTTAAATTCCTGACACGTTTGGGATAAAACTCTTAGGAAGAGATCTTAACACTTTTTGAATTACCATAGCTTCATATAGATGCTCATCAAGTCCTCTTATGGTGTTCACAGCTTCATCAACTCTCAAAAAATACTTTGCAGTGTCTTCATTGTCATGTATCCTTAAAGATTTAAATTGCATCCTGTAACCTTGGAATTTATATTTATTTACCTTATTATCTCCCTCATAGTAGTTTCTCATATTGTCCCAGATAGCTTTGGCATATGTGTAATGCATTACCTTGACAAGCTCTGATTGAAGTATACTAGCAAGAAAAGAATTCATTGCTTTAGCATTATATTTGAATTCCAACTTTTGATATCTGGTAAAAATTGTTGGAGGCCTTTGATGTGCTTCTTCCAAAACATCCCACTCATAGTCTCAAAGTGATTGAATGTAAGTCTTCATCCTTACTTTCAGAAACACAATGTTTGTTCCATTAAACATTGGTTCCCTATTTGTAAAACCTCCTTCCTAGTTTGTTATGGTCCTTTATCTTTCTTCCGATTGTTAAAAAAAAGTTAAGTAACTTTATCTGATACCAATTGTTGGAAACTAGGATAGTATTGAGAGGGGTAGGAGGTGAATCAGTATTGTATGATTTTTACGAATTGAAAGTTTTTTCTTTTGTGCAAGAATATTGTGACAACATTAAATACTTCAACAATTAGTGAGCATTAAAATAATGAATATCATTAATCTGAATGGAACACAAAAATAAAAATTAAATTTTCAAAAATTCTCTTGAATTTATTCATAGGGGGAGCTACAAATTGTTGTTACAATTCTCTAGCTACAACTAGTAGGAAGCTACAACTTGTTGTTACAAATCTCTAGCTACAACAAGTAGGAAGCTACAACTCCTTGATTTATCAACTAAAACTAAATGGAGCTACAACCCTAACTATTTACCAACAACCAATGAAGGAGCATTGATCCCTAATATACAAGCTATAACCTGTTTAGTGTTCACTAGTTCATCTTTCATCCAGTTTCACACTAGATCCATGAATGCCTTCTCTTCCTTCAAAATAATTTTATTTCAATCACCACTAACTTCAACAATTCCTCAGTGCTTCTCTAAAACACCTTTCAGAGACCAAGATTTGTCCTTGATAAACCTTTGATGCATATCATCAACTTTCACACAAATTTTGTAGCACTATTCTTCTCTTTCAAAATTTGATGCACTTTTCTATCACGCTGATACTTGAATTATGCTTTTAAATACTTATGAACTAATATTTTTGTTATTGGACCTGATTTATCTTGTTCATTGATATGTTTCATGGTTTTCTTGTTTTTCCATTTGTTTCATTCATAAATTTTCCTCTAAACCTATTATCTATGTCTTCTTTTGCACTTGACATGTTACTTCAATAATTTCTAAGTTACACTACTGATTTCCTTAATTTTAGCGAGTTACAAGTTTTAGCAATGCTTTTCTAAATTTGGCGAATTTACAATTACCAGAATTGCCAAATATACCTCTTAACTATTGTTATGCTACCAGAACTCTAAGTATTATTTTTAGTGTCAAATTGAGCAGTGACTTTCTATTATGTTCGGCTTAGCTTTAAAAATTCAAGTGATACTAAACTATAGTTACACACTCAATTTTCCATGCAAGTATATTGCATCATCGCTTATTCCAAAAATATTTGTTGACTCATTCATGCCAAATCCTGAACGCTTTGTTAACAATCACTACTACCAAAATAGTTTCCAACTCATCCATCATGCCTAAGAACTTTTCTATAGGCCCAAAGGCCTTCGAAACCGTGTTTAATTTCTAAAAGAATTCGCTACCAAAACTGAAGACTTTGGCCCTTACAACTTCTTCTCTGGAACCTATTTACTTTCACCATAGGACCGATACCTATGACCACCGACTAAGACTTTAGATTCTAAGCCCATTTAAAGGCCCGTCAGGGGAATATTTTACTTTATAATTGTTACATTCCTTCATTCTCATTTCATTGCAAAATGATTAACCACCTACGCCCCTCTTCCCGATGCTTTTGGAAATTATAACTCCAAAGAGGTTATGGTCTCACAAACTTTTGGGCATGGCCAAACTTGATTCCACTTTGTGTTTTTCATATATATGCTCTCTATAGAGAGTAGAGCTTGGGTTCCCTCGCACTTGACACTTTTTGGAAATTCCAATTCTTAAAACATTATGAGATTGCAGGGTTTTGGGCCTTCTATTCCTAAGGCCTTTTGTTGGTGGAACTATATGTATTACAATTCCAACATTTAATTATCAAATCTAGGATCATAAGACTTAGAGATGAAAGCACAGGAAATGCAGGATTAGAGCATGTTTAAACTATGCTAACAACTGACAATAGAAGGAACTAATCCCTAAGGATATTAACTTGTCACTAGACTGTGGGACTCTAATGTCTATCAAGTTTCGAACCACAATATTTCATTGGCAATAGATGATATTCATTTGGTTTTATTTATGTAGGTGATTAAGTCTTGAGACTTGATGAGCTATAATCTTTGAGTGATGAAAACCCAGTAAGCATGCTGCATAAATGTAAACATCAACAACTATAAGAAAAAGTGTGAGAGGCAAGTAAAGAAAACAAGGTAATAAACTACAAGAAATGCATTAACAAACTATCAAATATAAATGATAAGTAGGCTTATAGACATATTGTAGGTTATTACTCATTGTAGGAATATTTTACCAAGTAGTTGCAAATGTCCAAACAATTAAAGAATCATAAACTGCAAATTACATAGTTTTTAATACCCCATTCTAGTACAAAACTTAGTACCAAATTAAGTAAAAAATGTCTAGAATTTAAATTCTGTAAATTGAAATTCTGAATAAGTATTGAATTAAGTATGAAAATTCTATAGATTTAAATTGTGAATATTAAAATGTGTTAAGAAACAAGTTTTAAATTTGTTTAATTGTTAAGCCTAATAAAATTCAATTTGAATTTAATCGTAACATATTATATAAACAAATATGAAAATAGAGAAAGCGAATTTAGAAAAACTAAAAATTGGAAAAAAACATTAAACAAAATATGCAATTAAGAAAACTAAATATTTTCTGAATCTTACTCTACTTTACAAATAAAAATGAGGACGTTACCTAAGTCGAGGGGTCCTTCCCGACCTGGAAATGTGCCTAGCGACTTAGATCAAAATAATGTGAAAAGATTCATAAATTAAATCTTAATTACAATAATACCAACTTCAGCTTGCAAATGAAAGTTCAAATTTATTACAAAATATCAACTGAAAATAATGATAAGCTCTATGCATCCTTACCCTTTCTCGTTGTGTAGATCTATTAATTATATTACAATGGAGAGGAAGTGATGGTCCAAAGGATCACATCAACTCTCTTCCATACTATGATTAAAACAAGAGATAATACTTTAAATATATTTTTGTTATTATTGAATCATTTGAATCATGTATTGGAGATGGAGACGATGCGACTTGGCATCTATTTGACATTCTTCCAAGTTTTGACATAACTGAAAATCTAAACGTAACTATCCATATTTGTTGGTGTGCACATGTAGAATTAGGTACCAAATTAAGTACTGAATTTATGGAAAATGCCAAATTGGTATTGAATTAAGTACCAAATTCTGTAGGTGGAATTTAGGTTTGAATAATGTCTTGAGATTCACATGTGAAGTAGGTGCGAACATAAATCTATCCATAAACATATAGTTGCAACCAATGTCATCTCAAGAAGTCTCAATGTGTGAACCTTTACTTAGTACCGAAACTCATATAAGTACCAAATCATCAAATTCCAATACTAGAACTTGTTGTTTGGGAACATAAACATATTAGTAAACCATCATTGGAAAACCACTTTTTTTTATTACAGTGGAATCAGCAACAGGGGCAGCCTCGCGACTCGCATTATACAGGGTTGATTCTAACCGCTACCTCTATAACCATTGAGAGCTGTTCCCGCCCCTCTATACAACTCTAGGGTAAGTCTGGGGGATTTGAACTCCAGACCTTCAGTATGGAGCCCGCCTTTCTAATGAACTTCACCACATTGTGATTACGAACTCGCCTACCCCCGTTGGGCTTTTGGAAAACCACATTAAAAACTCATTTAATAATTAAAAATATAAGAAATAATTAATAATTAACCACATGGTAAAATGAATATGTTTAGTGAAAATTGGTAATATGATAGTTAGGGAATATGTTATGGTAGTACGAATATGGCTTGTAAATGAAAGGTTTGGATAACCAATATGATAACATATATAGGGCCCAACATTACCCCATGCCTAACACATTTCATGCCCTCATACAAACAAAATATGGACTAACAAGGGATGATCGTTGATATCAGGTGATGATGAAGATAATGGTTGTATGAATGTGGACATGGAAACTTTGTAAGAAGAAAATGCCTTAATGGATTTTGAAATGGAAGGTTAATGGTGGTTTAAGAAAGGTGAAGGAATAGGAAGTGGTTAATCATTAAGATTTCTTAAATTGTAATCAGCTAAAGATCCTTTGAAAATGTTTTACATTAAGTATATTGTTCATACTTCAAATTATATTGCAAGGTGCAATGGAATTTTCATGAAGCTAAAGATGAAATACAGTAGGTTTGAGAGTATGGAAGAGATAGAATGCATGAGTATTTACCTAATCTATTGAAGGAAGTTGAAGGGAATGAAATGAATATTATGAAAAGGTTCGAACAACGACTCCCACATTCCTGAGGCTTTTCATGTCCTCATGCAAGCAAGGTGAGGTACCGAAGAAGTGAGGAGGGTTAATGAGATGGATCTAGTACAAAGGTCCCTGGAAAACAAAACAATGGAGCTAATGAGATGAAAAATTAACACAAATAAGTCATTTCATATTTATTAAAATTATGTACAACTAAGAAAATCATAAAAAAATTCCAAATCACTCATTACATATGATTTCATCAATCATTAAAAATTTTATCCTGAAGAAAAAGAAACCTTTTATAAATTTAAGGGGGTCTCCTGCTTTGTAGATAGGAGGCCTTTTTATGATCACAACAAATGATGAACCAATGAAAAATTAGTTATTACTAACCAAATACCAAGGTATTATAGTCATCCAAGTACTACAAATAAGATTTGCAGTTGAGTTTTATTAATTCTTTGCACTTATAGGTCCCACTTCTAATATAATTCAGTCTTAGAAATAGTATGAAAAACCAATAATAGAGGACTCAAGGGTACCTTAAAGCCATTATTTAGTAGAAAATTTATGGAGTTCGTTTCTACCCTTGATTTCATCCACACATGCTTCCTTTTGATTGTAACACTATAGAGTAATGATCATATGTGTAGACAAAAGGCCTGATTTGGTTGACACTTATTTAGGTAGAATGGCCCATTTCCCATGAGCATCAATAGCCCCAATGGGTTTTCCTAGTGGTATCACAAGTTAATACCCATTTGCAGCTGGCATCCATAGCCTTGACGGGTTAACCTCTTAAACCTATTTTCAACTGAAGGCTTTAGTCTCATGTTTCCTACCATTTTAGTTTTAGATTATGGATATTGATTTTACAATTGGTAGATGGGGGAGTGGCTTCAGAAAGACCAGTAAAGGCATATTATGACACCTTTAAGAGTGACTTAGATTATCTACATAATGTCTTAGATACATAAGGTACTTATAGGTACTCAAAGGACATAGCATGCAGTGGGCTCCAGTATTGCAGCAATGATGCTGCAGCTCCTGGGCTCCCTCATTTACTCTTATCAACCCGGTAGTTCGTAACAGGAAGCAACGGTGTTATCTGCACAAGTACTAGCTTCTGTCGTAGGTTGTCACTTGATCAGCTAGCACAAGCTCACTAGGAGCTTAAGCCAACTTCTATGAGCTCTTAGAAGAAGCTTTTAACTATGATGGGTGAAAGCTAACTTAAAAGAGGCTAGTCTACTTGCAGAGAGAAGCGGAAAGCTGAAAGGAAATGCAAACCCTAGCAAACCCAAGTTTTACTGACTAACCCTATTGGCGCAAGAAAAGAGATGAAAGTTGCAGAAATGGATGCCATTTACTATTGGAAAGTTAAAATGCATGTGACTAAGCTACTTCTGAAGGAAGATATGGAAAAAATATATTTTTGTATTTTTGAGTAATTTTGCAGAATTATTATGCATGTGCTTTAAATATTTTTGATTGTGAGGTTTATTGGCTAAAGGAAATGGAGTGGGCACTTTCATGAGGTTGGGAAGGTGAGAAGAGGGCCTAGGGGGTCCTTGTCACCTTTCTAGAGAATTTCACAATGATCAGATCAAGAAAAACTACTCACGTGAACTTATAGAGGAAGTCTGCAGGGGTTCTATAGGGAGTTCTACAGGAATAGCCGAAAGTGGATTTTAGATGGTTGATGGTGGAAAAATGGTGAGAAAGTGGAAATGAATAATGAATAAGCATGTTAAGGGGTCTAGGACCTAGTAAATGAAGCTAATGAGTGATGATGGTGGTTGGATTTGTTCAAGGATGGAGAGAGCAATGTTGCACAAAAATGTAGAAATTAGGGAAAATTTGGAAAGTGTGGCAAATGAAGGGAAGGAATCTTGGATTAGGGGTTGGAATAGGTTTTATGATGGAGGAATGGTAGGTAGGGATGTATTACAGGTGCTCTGCACACCATTTCCCAAAACTGATCGAACAAAGATTGAAAAGAAAGAGATCTATCTATTTTGACCTAATCTGCCCTTAAAAACCAGAAATATGATGAATAAAAGTTTATAGATAGGAAAACATGCAATATAGATATGGAAACTAAGTAAGAATAGATCTAAACGTGCAAGCATAACTGATATCAACTTATCCAACTTCAAATCTAACACTAGCAATTGCATTAGAAGGAAAAAACAGTGTTTTGTGGCAGCAAGTATCCCTTGGTCTCAGCTCATGGTCCCAAGGAGGGAGAGATGAGATAAAGGATTGCTTGATGGCTTTTTTGTAGATATTTTTGGTTACCAAACTATCAAATCAACCTGAAGCATGAAAAACTATTTTAATCATCAAAAATAACTTAAGTAACAAAACAAGATACTAACCTAAATAATAGAAATTATTCTATGAATGAAAGAAAAACACATAAAAGTACATAAAGGAGGTACTGGAACTTGGGTTGGGCCCAACCCCAAGAGCTACAGCCTCCTAAGAAAACTTAGAGCTGGCGTAAAGTGAAATTCATCTCCATTACTAAAAAAATAATCATGTCACAAAACTGTTTGCAGCAAGAGCTCGAAAATGAGCTGAAATGCAGAGCTACACTAAAGTGAGAAAAAAAAATGTTCAATGGATAACCTACTGACTAAAATCTAACTAAAAAAACTAAGTCCCTAAGCCTTCTTATTTATACAAATGGGGACCTCCAACAGTCCTCCTAAAATCAAGGAACTCAGCTTCCTAGAACTAAAGATAACAGCAGTCCTACTTGACTTCCTTGGATGCCCCTTGGATTTGTCCTCCGAGTTTTTGATGGAGAATTTGAGGTAAGGGCTCATAAATGAAGAGGACACCATCCTACAAATCCTCTCCCTTGTTCTTCCATGAATTTGGCTGCCAAGTGCTCATTAAACCTTTGATTTTGTCTCAAAATTGACCAAAAATCTGCATAAAGCACACATTATACTTTTGGGCATAATGACTAACCCAATTCACTCTATTAGCATAAATATGATAAAAAAACATGCATAAACTAATGAGAATGGTGGATTAAGTTGAATTAAGAGGTAAAATGAGCCCATATAATTACCCATTTCTGGGGCTCATCATCACCCCCTATTGAAAGTGTTGCTCATCCTTTGAGAAAAAAATCCATCTCCTCATCTTTGATGGCCTTGGTGGCCTCCCTATCATCCCAAGCTTCTGAAGTGGTCTGCTCATGTGTGCCATAAAATTCTGCCTTCTTGTCCATGTCCTTCCACTGCTCCTCCTATTCTTCTTGTTTGAATTCTTATGCTTTTCCTGGCCTTAAAATACATGGAGGTTTGTCTCTTTCCTTTTCCTTTCTGTTTTGTAGGTGTGCAGTAAGCACAATTGCTGCCTCCCTTGCCAAGATTTCAGGGGATGTTTCTTTCTACTGCTCTTTCCCTTCACTTCCTGTAGAAATCTCTATGCCCACCATTTCTACTGGTGTCACTAATATCTCAGGGTGTGTCTTTTTTTTCTCTTGCTGGGTCCCTGCCTTGTTTGTGGTAGTCTTCTTTTGGGCTTTCTTGGCCTTTTTCTTTGCAACCTTTTTCCTTTTTCCCTTCTCTGTTTTTTCTGTTGTCTCCTTTTCTATCTTATGCTTAGGAGTCTTGTCAAATTCCTCTTTTTCCTTCTATTTTCCCTCTATTTTACCCTCTGCTTGAATGTCCTATGCCCCCTCATCAATGTTCTTCTCAATTTCTTCAGTTTTATCCCCCTCATCATTGTTGGATGGGCTGATGTTCTCAACCAAAGTTCTGATGTTATCATCCGTGGAAATATTTCTAAAGATTTCCCAAGCTATGGGGATAGTATAGGTGGGTAAAGCATCTTCCACCAATAGTTTGATGAGTCCATGGTGGGATAACTGATATGGGACTCCTACATTTAGCTTGGTACCACATTCAATTAAAGACTAAAGGAGGAAATATAGGATGCTCAGTTTCCCAGCTAGAGGCAAGTCCATCCCATACCTCAATTCATGTAGAAACCTGAACTGATAACCATAAATGATGCTAAACCTCCCTTCACATGTGATATACTTCATTATTTGATAGCTAACTTCACTCCAAAGAGGAGGCCAGCTTGTCCTCCTGACCCCGTTTTTGTCTTCTATAGGATGCTCAGGAAAAAAAATGTTTTCTTAGCCACTTTTCCCAATGACTTCTCCTCTTTGCTGCAAGGGAGTCGCAATGGTAAACTAGTAATTCTACCGATCAAATCAGGAGTAAGTTCTAGGGTCAAACCCCTAAAACTAACTGTGGCATGTGTCTTCGAATGTGGTCTCAGGGACATCAAAAACTCTTCAATCACCTCCTCATCATAACCCTGAATTTTGTCAAACAAGGATATCCAAATTGCCCTCGTGAAAAGGTCCACCACCTTAGGGTGCTCATACAATTTGCTAGAGTTTAAGGGTTCTTTCCTCATGAATCCTCCTGGCATGGTGTTGAGTTTGTGTTTTAACCCGCAAAGAAAATTCTCAGGTGGGAAAAAAAATAGTCAATCACTAAAACAGAGGATAGTTGAATTCAATTTTTTTTTTCCTGAACCTAAGAAGGAATTTCTCGTGTGTTCCTTACAATATCAAATAGCAATAATTCCCCTATTTTGAAACTGTCGTCACCTATAATTTGACTGTCTATTGATGAAAAGAAATATATATATATATATATATATATATATTTTACAGAACAGAGCATAAGGACACAGGTTCTTTTCTCAGCACATATATAGATATGTAAATTCGGGTTTTTTCACACACATAGGCTAGCCTATACTACTACATGGATCTTCCTTACAGGATAATTTCAAAAAATGATGAGGAGATTACGGATGTAGAGAAAAAGCTGGGTAAACTTAGTGAAATATGCAGGCAGGCTTTCACTTTTTTCTAAATGCACAAGTGGACTTTTACTCTCATTTTTGAAATCTAATGTCGTGTTCAATTCACCACCTTGGACAAACAAATCATGCACGAAGAATTTTTCCTGAGCCTATATCTTTTTGAGCTTGAAATTCGACGAAAATTATAGGTTTTCTTTCTACAGAGTTGTTCTCTTCCTTTCCTATAGAACCCTTCCTGTAGAAGTCACCCGGCTCCTATAAAATGAAATTGTGCTTCCTGTAGAGCCCGATAGGCAGGAGATCTTTAAAAAACAGGCATAAATATGGTGGAGGATGACTGGTTAGCTACTCTGGAAGTGGTAGATGTGTACTCCAGTCAAGAACGTCGTGAGTGCAGATTAACACAGGGTGGTGAATGTCTTAACTGAGCTATTTTTAATCTGCAGGTGTGATTCATGGTGAGGTGATGAGGCGGCCAGACCAGACCATTGATCCCCATTGTAGTTTTATTATGAAACTATATGTTCTCTGCCTATTAATCATGTGAAATCAGTTGCGTTGGAGTTAAAAACATCTGCCACTACTTGTTTTTTAAATTTCCCACGAGTTAACTATATACGTGTGCTGTGTGATCTCTTGATGAGTGCAATCGAACCAGCTGAGGGTGTCGAGTTAACTGGCCATGTTTCTGGCTTAATCCAACCATCTCATTCATTCATGAAGTTTTGAATCATACAGATGCAAATAGAGGAACTGGTTTAGACACTTACCTGTAAGTCGAAATGTGTGTGCTGCTTGGTTCTTTTGCTGCTGCATGCTCATATTCAATTGCTGCATGCCTGTATCCCTTCTGCTATATGCTTTTTGTTTCCTGATGTGTGGCTATTTCTCTTGTGCAGGTATCCTTTGGATAGATCTAGGCTACAGGAGTCTATTCCAACGTTCAGATTTGCACCCTCATGCTGCTGATGCTGGATTTTTGCAGGATAACGACTTGTTTTATCCATAGCTCCCAAACAATGGACTAGATTGACCTGAAAATTTTTGAGCATGTTTCTATCATTGTTATGCACCTCCCATAGCAAAATTATGGTCAATGGATGAACATATTTAGAGAAAAACTGAAAATGGCTAAAGGTGATAGAGGTCAATTTCTTGGAAACCGTGCACTGGAATTGGCTAAAATTGCTTGGGTAGGTTACTATCACCCATATGCATCTCCCCATGAAACAAGTTTTTAAATGGATGCACGGATATGGAGAAAATGCAAAAATGGCTAAAGGTGATGGAGGCTAATCTCTTGGAAACCGTGCACTGGAATTGGCTAAAATTGCTTGGACATGTTCCCATAATCCCTATACAACTCCCCATGTAAAAAAATTTCAAATGGATGCATGGTTTTCAAGTTAGGAAAAAAAAAAAATTCTTTATGTATTTTTGTATCAAAGCATTCTCTAGTTTTTTGGACAATAAGAAAAATAAGCTTGGGGTGTGATGCAGGCATGGAAATGATGGAACAGGGGTTTGAAGACTGTAGGAAGATTTATGAACCCTTCATGAAGCTTCCCTGTTCCTCAAACTACTTTTTAAGTCCATTTCTAGCTCTCTGTAATTTCTATAGGATCCCACTATAGAAAACACTGTTTTCAGAAAAGAAGCACAATGAGGTGGAAAGAATGTCAAAAATGATGGAGAAGGGTGAGGGATAGTAGGATAGGTGCTATTATTGGTTTTGGAGATTTCTTGGCACCTGTTGTTGCTTCCTAAAGTTCTGCAAATCTACAATACAACTGAAAATTCTTTTCTTTTCTTTTTTTCTTTTTGAAAACAACTAGGGCGCCTCAAGGAGGTTTTCACCCTAATTGCGTTCCCTGGGGACCTCCAAAGGATCTTTTCACCCATGGATCTTATTCCCTTTTTCTTTTCTCTTCTTTCTAACCCATTGACTGCCTCATTGAGGATTTCAATCAATGATCCAACCTGAGGCGCCTCCGAGGAGGTTTTCACCTTACATTTTTATTTTCCTCTTATTTTCATTTTTTTCTTTTTTCTTTTTTCTTTTTTCCCTACCCTACCCTACTTGAGAAAAAAAAATCATTTTCAAGTATAAGAATACTTCCAATGGAGCCATGTGCACATTGAGATTAGAGACAAAATGATGTGGAGGCTTGAAATGCATGCTTTGACAGGTATCTGGATTTTAGAGACCAAATGATTTGACTTTGAAGGGATCAAACATAGCTGAGGAAGAGAGTACCGCTGCAACTGAGTGACCGTCTGGAACCATATCTCAATGTAGCTCTGATATCCTTGGTCTTTTTGCTGATCTGGATCACTTTTCATGTCACCTTCTACCATGACCTTCCCATCTTCCTCTTTTTGTTGATTTTTCTCTTGAATACATGGAGGATTTGATGGTAACCATGAGGGAGCTCTCTCAATCTCTGATTTTGTTGTCTTCTCTTTATCAAGTGCAGCCCATGGTTCTAGCTCTCTCAATCTCTGATTCTGTTGTCTTCTCTTTATCAAGTGCAACCCATGTTTCTTTTCTCTTTTCTTTTGTATCTTCTTCTGCTGGATGTGGTCCTTCAATGATATCAATATAATCTCTTTCGTGCAATACTCTTCCTAAGCTACAGTGAATATCATTGAGCTCAAAAGGAGTTGTTTGGAAATGTTATGCCTCAGCACTGTAATTGTGATGCAGGAGCATCGGAACTGACCAGCAATGTGGAAAATTGTCCACATGTTGTGGTCTGACTGGGTGAATTTTATTACTGTTTGTTCAATCTCAGTTTTACTGTAGAGGTTGATTCTTCATATAGTTTGTTATTTTAGTGATAAATGCAACTGTTTTATTGAGATTTTTTTCTAATAGTAGGAGATTATGTTAGCAGTTTGTTAGAGAAATTAGTGGAGGAGATATATAAAAAAAAATGTAATAAGCAAAGAGATTTTGGGGGAAAAGGGTAGCGTAGGTGTGGTGTGGATATTTGTATGGACGAAAAGCTCCAATTAAATAAGTAGACTGTGTTGTTGAATAAAAGCTGGAGATCGTCCTTTGTAAAAGGACGCCAAGCTAAACTCTGTTTCATCACTGGTTATGAATAAAACAAATAGTGTTTGCGCCAACGTGTTATGATTGCTCTGCGTTATGAATGGAATGTGTTAATGACATGCAGACTTATCCATTGACAGTCTTCTAAATCAGTTCGAACTGTGGTTTCATGAACCCTAAATTATTGCATCAAATCCTAGAATTTGTTGAATGTTAATGAGATCTTAATTAATTGATTGAACTGTTGTGCAACGAGGAGTGATCGGTGGCGATAGGATAGATGGAATACTCATTAGTTGTGGCCAACAATTCCAGAAATTGTGTAATGGAGAATAGAAACAAAACGCTGATTTACTTTGGGCCAGATTGAAAAGACACATAGTTAATTTTGATGGGCGGGAGATCTGATCGATCCTGCTTGTTTATGTCTGTAGTGATAATATGTTTTTAATTGCAGATTGAGGAAGCGCGGAGGGCTCCCAGTTAATTGAGCGCCGAAGTTGGTACCACGTGTTCCAGGCCAACGAAGTTAAAAATGTAGATCAAGTGGAAAAGCGTTTTCTAGGCATAGATGTATGGTAGAACTACGTTTTTAACACAGATACAAAATAAGATTGGTATTGTTTATGTTGTGGCAAGTGGTAATAGATTGCGTTGGATGGATTCAAGCGATAAATGGTCACTTTTATTTGCTAATTGCGATTACTGAAACACAGGTAGGCCGCAAAGGTCTTTGCTTGGTTTGAAACCAGTGGCTGGTCCCTAATATAATATGTAAAAACTAATTATGTGGCTGCGCCCTGTATGAATTAAGAAAAACATCGAGTTTCTATATTTAAGTCTGAACAAAGTTTCTATTTTGGTAGTTCGCTATTTTAGAAGTCAATAAGATTGATTTGAATGAAAACTGAAGTTTGTTGCTTGTAACCGTAGCGGATTGCGCCCAGCGTTTTCAGCTTCTTCATCATTTTTGGTATCAGAGCCAAAAGATACAGGTGGTTGTAGCTAAGATGCCGCCAAGGTGAGGATTTGGTCGAGGAAGACCAGAACCAAATGCAGTCCTGATAGAAGAAGTGCGAAGACTGCGTGAACCAATGGAGACAATGGAAACAACCCAGAGAAGAGCACCTGATGAGAGAACTGAGAGTTCTTCAGAAGAATCTGATGAAGAGGTAGAAGCAGGAGAAGAAAATGAAACTGCCAAATGTTGGCATTATGAGACAAGTGTTGTCCTTGATGGTAAATCACTCAGATGATAAATTATAGTGCAACAAAGTTATTTTCAAGTTCACTTAATTTTATGCAAAGAAAAGTTTACTTCATGTAGAGAAAAGTTCACGGAATTTTATGCAAAGAAAAGTTTACTTCATGTAGAGAAAAGTTCACGGAATTTTATGCAGAGAAAAGTTTATTTCATGTGGAGAAAAGTTCACGCACTTTCATGGTTGGTTCATGGTATTAGTCCCACAGTTTTTTGATCCTATGGTTTTGGCCCGTGGTATTGGTCCATCATGATTTGAGGAAGAGCTTTCCTATATAAAGCAAAAGAGATCATTTGGCTTGTGTATGCTTTTGGGTTGAATATCTTAAGATCTGAAATATTGGGTTATTGTTTCAAAAGCTCGATCTATATGAAAGTGAAGTGGAAAGCGAATCTGTGAAGGGTGATCTCTCAAGCGCTGCAGCTGCGGAAGTGCGGAGTCGCCACAGGAGACGCCACGTGAGACGCCACAGAGGCACCATAGAAGGCGCAGTGAAGAGACGCCACAGAGGCACCACAGAAGGCGCAGTGTGGAGGCGCCACAGGAGACGCCACAGAGGTGCCACAGAAGGCACAGTGCGGAGACACCACAGAGGCGCCAAAGAAGGCGCAGTGCGAAGGCGCCACAGAAGGCGTAGTGCGGAGACGCCACATAGGCGCCACAGAAAGTGCAGTGCGGAGACACCACAGAGGCGCCACAGAAGGCGCAGTGCGGAGACGCCACAAAGGTGCCACAGAAGGCGCAGTGCGGAGGTGCCACAGAAGGCGCAGTGCGAAGGCGCCATAGAAGGCGCAATGCGGAGATGCCACAGAAGGCGTAGTGCGGAGACGCCACAGAAGGCGCAGTGCGGAGGTGCCACAGGAGAAACCACAAAGGCGCCACCGAAGGCGCAGTGCGGAGGCGCCACAGAAGGCGGAGCTACGGAGGTGCGCGGCGCCACAGAAGGTGAAGTGCGTAGCGATGCAGGCCAGAGAAAAGGAAATTGCGTATCTATCTTAAGATCTTTTTTTGATTGATTTTTTTGTTGATAAGGTGTTCTAGGTTTAGTTTACTGTTATTGTGGATATGGTTATCTGGGAGACTTACTGGTACTTGATGATTATTTGATGTTTATGGATCCAGTATGAAAATTGGATGAAACGTGGCCTTTCATATTATGTGTTTTGCTTCAGTGTATCCAGTATGAAAATTGATGAAACGTGGTACCTGGAGGAGAGAAGATTGTAGGCCGGTGCCTACGTACTAGTACTTAAGCTAATACAAAAGCAAAGGGGAATCTTTGGAGCATTGTAGCAGGTTGCAGCCTGCGTACTAGTAAATGGATCGGCTAGTACAAGAGCAAAGGGGGTTGTAGCTCCCGTACTGGTATAAGACTGCACCAGTACAAATATTGTAAAAGGATTTTCTTATTAAGAAGAAGATTGAGATGACTTGAAGCAGGTGGTTTTCTCCCGCATTGGGTTTCCACCTTATATCATGGTGTTCATGTGTGTGCCTTATGTGTGATGATCTATTCTATGTTACTGCATCTGTTAACTGATAATATGGTTGATAATGTTCTAATGCACTCATTGAAGAACAATTAACTTAATCATAAGAAGTTGTGGAAGTAGCATATATGAATCTGATTATGGAAATGAAAATGTTTTATTAATGTGATAATATTGATTCACCCCCCCCCCTCTCAGTATTATTTCCAACATGTTCTTTCTAAAATCTAATTTTCTATCGTAGTCCTCAAAGAGATCTTTCCAACAGGATATCATGCGCGTCAAACGGAGATAATATGACCAATTTGCGACCCCAGGAAGTTGGTTGTCCAACTCACCCCAACGGGGCCCACAAACTCTTGGTGTTACATCTCCTCGGGTTAGGGTTTTGGTTGTTTAGGGTTTTCGCTTATTGTTCAATAATAAAAAGGCCCCTGAGCCTCATTGTAAGATAGTTCAGAGGCATGTAGCTACCACATCTCTTCTCAGAGATAAGCTACCATCGCCCTAGCTCGTTTATTTCCATTCCTGTTTGTAAGCATATTTCAGTATTTTACATTAATGAAATGAAGTATTATTTCCACTGCATCTCTATGTTTATGATTATCTCTATAATTTTTTGCATTCATGTTTAAATCTGGATCAGTGGTATTAGAGCGGTCTGCTTTTCTTCTTTGTTTTTCTTTGCATGTCCCCAACGAGGTCGGGATATAAGGAGTTAGGGCTTGAACTAGTCGAACCTTTGCAAGGCCAGCCTCGCAAATCCCGACGGCCTCCCATGGTATATGAAAAGAAAGACGAGGGGATGGGAGACCCTATCAACATCTTGCTCGAAGAAGCCCTTGAGTGAAAAAGGAATGCGATGATGGAAAACTTTGCCCAGATCCTTTAGCGGCTACCTAGGGGCAACGCATCGGCTTCCAACAGCAAGTCTAGAAATGCCACACCATTTAAGGTACAAGTTAATTTTGAAATCCCCATATTTGAGGGTCAGATAGATGCAAATGCTGTCGATAAATGGTTAAATGTGCTAGAGGGTTATTTTTCTGTTCATGATTTTTCCAATTGGGAAAAGATTATTTTTGCTCTTCTCAAAGCAGCCCCCCATGTCAAGGATTGGTGGGAAACCTACTGCGAGCAAAAGGATGAAAGTAGAGTCTCACTATTTTCAGTCGCACGGACTTGGAATTCATTCCAGGATGCCATCAAGGAGCAGTACTACCCTGTCGGAAGCTATGAGGATCAATACATAAAGTGTACCATGCTGCAATAGGGAAGGGACCAAGATGTACCGGAGTTTACCAATATTTTCCATGCCCTTCGCATGAAGTTAGGTATCAAGGATATAGAGCAGCATTTGGTACTCAAATACCGTGGCTACCTACACAAGTACATCCAGGAAGAAATAGAATTCCTGAACATCTCCTTGCTCGGCACAACATACCGATATGCCGTCAAGGTCGAGCAAAAGTTTAAACAGAAGAAGCGAGACTTTGGGGTTTGCGAATATGAAACAAGGGAAAGGTTCCCCCAAAATGTAGAACAAAGGACAAAGCTAAGGCGGGGTGGCCCAAGACAACCCGCCAAAGCAACAAGCAAAGAACAGCGCTGTGAAGCTAAAAAAGGACACAGGAAAGTGTTGTGAGTTCCATAAGAGCTCCACTCACAACACAAGTGAGTGTGGGGCCAAGCAGTCACTGGTGGCCGAGCTAAAGGTTTCAGAATCAGATGCATGCTCTGACTCTGATTCAGGATCTAATAAGGGGAATGACAAAGGGAAGCAGATTATCGATGCGGAGCCCAACGCCACCATTGCCACCATGAAGATCCAGAAGGAGGAACCCGAAGATCCAGAGGAGGAGGAGCGTCTCTTCCACTCCCATATGTGGGTAAAGGGCTCCCCGCTACAGTTCATTGTTGACAGCGGGAGCCGAAAGAACCTCATTTCGACAAAGGTCGTGAAGTGGCTGGGCTTACCAACCACAGCACATCCACAACCATAGATCATCGGGTGGCTGCACCAAGGACGGGATCTTCGCGTGAGCCAATAGTGTCGTCTTCCATACAACATCAAGCCCTTCACGGATGAGGTATTGTGTGACATTGCTCCCCTTGAAGTTTGCGATGTGTTATTAGGACAACCATAATTTTGGAAGCGACATGTTGCGTATGAATCAAGGACCCATGTTGTTATTGTTACTTTGGGAAATAAGTTGTACAGGATACCAGAGGTAGCACTGCCTACCGCCATCTCTTTGGTTACTATAAAACAATGTAGTAAGCTCATTTCCAAAACCAGGAAATCTGTTTTCCTGATGATACGCCCTCAAGAAAAGAAGAAGACGGTAGCCACGACCTCTAGACAGGGCCCCTCTGCACGACAGCTACAAATGGACAAGGTCGTGGAGGAGTACAAGGACATCTTCACCTCCCCCGCAGGGGTTCCTCTGCACTATCAGGTCAAGCACTCCATTGATCTGACCCCAGGTGCGTCGCTGCCCAATGGACCAATCTATCAGTGCCCTGTTCTGGAGAATGATGAAATCAAGAGGCAGATTTAGGAGCTGCTGCAAAAAGGTCACATCCGTCCGAGTTCACCGCCCTGTGGGAGCCCAATTGTGCTGGTACAGTAGAAGGATGGGACTTGGAGACTCTATATTGACTATTGGGCGCTAAACAACATCACTATCCGTAATAGGTACCCAATCCCATGGATAGATGACCTCCTGGACCAACTAAAGGGGGAAAAATAGTTTAGAAAGATTGATTTGAAGTCAAGATATCACCAGGTACCAATCGAACCCTCCGATGTGTGGAAGACTACCTTCAAAGACAAGGAGGGCCTTTTCAAATGGTTGGTTATGCCTTTCGGATTGACGAATGCTCTTGCAACCTTCATGAGGCTAATGGTTGACATCTTGCAGCCATTTACCAACTCATTTGTAGTGGTATACTTGGATGACATATTGATCTTTAGCCATAGTTGGGAAGAGCACCTCCACCACATCCTACAAGTTCTCCAAACACTACGGCAACACAAGTTATGTGTCAATTTGAAGAAATGCACTTTTGGCATGACAAAGGTTCAGTATCTGGTATACATTATTGATGAACAAGGGGTGCATGTGGATCCAGCCAAGATCCAAGTCGTTCGGGATTGGCCATCTCCAACCACTCTAACAGAGCTTCGCAGCTTTCTAGGCCTTGCCAACTTCTACCGCAGGTTCATCTTGGGATTTTCTCATATCACTTGGCCCTTGAGTCAAGTCACCAAGGGAGGAGCGAAAGCAAAATTCTTTTGGTCCAAATCTCAACAAAAGGCATTCAAAGAGTTGAAAGATCGCCTCTACTCAACACCAGTTCTTGCATTACCAGACTTGCAACAACCATTTGAGGTCAAGACAGATGCCTCTGACTATGCTATTGGGGCAGTCTTTACTCAACATGGGCATCCAGTGGCATAACACAGTGAGACACTTTTAGACACAATCTAGAAGTATCCCACTTATGACAAAGAGATGTATTCCATTGTGCAGGCCTGCTGACAATGGAAGCATTACATTTTGGGGACAGAAACGGTCATCCACATAAACCACCGACCCCTGCAGTTCATACAGACCCAAGGGAAATTGCAAATGATCGCCATCAAAAGTGGTGCACATACCTACAATAGTTCCATTTGAATATCAAGTATAAGAAGGGCAGCACCAATAATGTTGCATATTGCCTCAATCGACCACCGATCATGGTGTTAACCACCGTGCTCAACTCTTGTGGGCATGAGACTTCTGATTGGCCACTGCTCTACAAAAGCGACCCAGAATTCGGCCACACATACCAAACACTCTTGGAGGGTCAGTGTGTTCCAGATTTTCACCTCTAGGATGACCTATTATGCCACCCGGGTCACCTTTTTGTTCCTTGAAGCGAGCGTGCCAAGATGATTTGGGAAGCACACTACAGTCGGGTTGTTGGGCATTTCGGGGTCAAAAAAATGGTGGCAGTACTACAGAAGTATTTCTATTGGCCGAATCTTCAACAGGATGTCAGAAAGTACATCAAATCATGCACTGCCTATGCCATTGCCAAAACAACCATCAAGAAGCAAGGCCTCTATACCCTGCTGCCTACCCCTAGTCAACCTTGGGAATCCATCTCCATGGATTACATATCAGGCCTTCCTTCCACTAAGCATGGAAATGACTGTGTTTTTGTGGTCGTCGACAGGTTCTCGAAGATGGCCATTATGGCGGCCTGCAAGAAGAATATCACAGTAGAAGTCACTGCTAAACTCTTCTTTGAACAAGTGTGGGTACACTTTGGGATCCCATAGTCTATCATCTCAGATCGGGATAGCACGTTCCACAGTACATTTTGGTCCAATCTCTAGTCGATGCTGGACACCAAACTCACTAAGTCCACAACCTTCCATCCTCAAACTGATGGCCAGACAGAGGTCGTCAACAGGATGATCGTACACATTCTATGCATGTAAAACTCAAAGCATCCACACACATGGGACGAGAGCCTCCCCTATGTTCAGCACAGCTACAACTGGGCTCTCCACAGCTCGACTGACCATAGCCCTTTTTAGGTGGGTTTGGGATTCCAGCCACGATGTCCCATCGATGTGGCCATGCCATTTGCAGCTACTCTCGTAGATTCGGCTCATGTCCAGTCCAAAATAGATAAGGCAAACAAATTCATTGAGCACATCCAACATATTCGCCAACAGGTACATGACATTCTGGAGAAATCAAATGCCAAGTACAAGCAACGACATGATCAACATCGGATGCCACACAAGTTTCATGTGGGCAACAAAGTCTGGTTGCATTTGCAAAAGGAACGCCTTACCGGAGCCTATCGAAAACTCAGACCACTCCGATATTGTCCTTACACCATTACCAAGGCTATGGGAGACAATGCATTTGAGCTCAGCATTCCCCCATTCCTTGGCCTGCACCTAGTGTTCAATGTGGACCGCCTTCGGCC
>APFE031722827.1:0-10445 GCA_000404065.3 Pinus taeda
CCCATGAAAGACGTTATCAAAAGTATTTGGTCAATAAACAACACAAGCTTTCCATAAACGAGATACTCAATCGAAAAAACATGTGCGCTGCCCAACTTAGAAACTTCTTTTATTAGTCCCTGCCCTCCGGGCCTAGGGACTATAGCAATCGGTTTTCGTCGGTGACAATTAGTCTGACCCGATAACCAATAAACTATTTGAACTTAAAACAAACTTAAAACAAAGTTTCTTCCCACGCGATACAATATTTTATATTTTCGTTCGCTTTTAACCAATCAAAACCATTTTCATCTTATTTGGCCTCAAAACGAGGTATGGAGGCTCAAAAGTTAGGAAACAATGGGAATATGTACAACTAATTAGAGCCATTCGAATGTTGGATGAAGTAATGCTATCTTCATCCTTAGCATTAATCTCCTAACATTTAATGTTAGGAAATGTATGGCACACTAGGTACAATACAATAGCGCCCCTGCCACCGCTTACATGCACGCCTGCCATACATGCACGCCTGCCACCACATGTAACAGGTGCCAACTTTCCTCTACACTTGCTGCGCTTTGCTGGAAGCCCCGAAACCACCCGAAGCTCTCTTATACTCCCCACGGTGCGCTTGTTGAACTTGGTCTTGTGCTGGTCTTGTGGTCTTATTCTTCTTGCGGGTTCTACATGAGCTTCTACGTGACCAGGAGCGCCCAGGAGCCTTCTCAGAGCTGCTGCAACGGCCTCTCTAATGTCGTCATTGCCGCCTGCAAAGTCACCATGGCTCCCATCAGGTAAATAGTTTCATAAATTTCTGATTGAAGTAATTTGACAACAATCTTCTACTTCATATTTAATGGTCGCCACACCAATTTGTAAACAGTCAAGTACGAAGCCTAGTGTAGCTGAACAACACCAGGCCGTGTTAACTATTTCTAAAAAAGGCTGCAATAATTCTTTTCAAAATAAACTGTAAAACAAAGAAAAAGCTCTCAAAATACACTGTACAACTAATATTAGGAACATAAATGACATCAACAAATAAATTAGATGAACAACTAACAGATATTACAGAATTGTTGTGCAGGTTACTCGAATCAAAGCTCCAGCAGAAGGATTCGATTTTTCGGAGGTTGTTGTATATCACCTAATCTACGCTCCAATACACTGTCCGGTCCCATAGCTTCTTTCGTATAGCCAGTGGCGTGTCACTGCGTCCTGCCCTGATTCCACTCCGAGCAGACCTGCCACAAGCTGCAGACAAATTGCAAAGAAAAAAGCAGGCCAACGGTTGAATGAAAAGCCTGGAGATCGGTTCGTGGAAATTATTTCAAACATAGTAGTAACAGGTTTCACTTAGCAATATCATGAAATTATTTGAAACAGTAACGGCTTTCTGATATGAAAATATTTGAAACATAATAGCAATGGCTTTCTGCTATGAAAAGAACACAATAAACGTACGAAGTAACCGCTATATTCTATCTAGGGTTCTACAACTCTATGAATAGGTGACAATGCTGAGAGTTTACTCGTTTCGCTGTGGGTGTGGTCAAATTTGGATTCGCCCCGACGTAAGCTGTAAGACTTGCTTCAGTAACAGTCTCGCGAATTATCCTCCTTCGATATCAACACTCAGCACGATTACGATACAACACAAGAACTATATTCCGAAAGGAAGAATGATTGCATAGCTTACCGGGATAAATTTATCCTAATTGATTATTGTTATTCATGAGATTGGGACGGATTTATCAAATCACCTCAAATGGCCAATTTCCTGCAAGGCAAATTGCTGGACAATATCTGGCTGGCATGCTCAAGAGTAGTTTTGCAGTTTCTGGGCAACTTTCGTCGATGACAATTTCACTCTGAACTTCCAATTTTCCCCTAACTTGAACCTTATTCACTTGTCCAGTAACTAGCATAAACAAGAGGGCCTTTGGGGCTTTCTGGTAGCCGGCACAAGTACTACCTTTTAGCACCTCTGGTTCGAGCATCCATGGCGGGGCTACCAATAGAGCTTCTGTCGGATGACTTTAATTACAGTTCTCAGACCCCTGTAACAAATTTATCCAGTTCAAGCTCCTGCAAATTTAACAATCAAGGAAGGAGAGATTAAAACCGTAATAATAACTCTAATTAGATATGATAAGCATAGATTGCTCCCATAAGCTGTTACAATGAAGTCTTACCCCATTCAAATACATCTCTACAAGGCCTGGTAAATCAGTTCTCGCTCAGAAAGTTTACAGGATTCGTTTTAAAGACTGCGTCTGAACTTCACCTGATCCCAATACATCGCCTGCATAGCGCACAATAACAGTTTCAGAAAATGGGCAATCGGGGGGCCTACGAGGTAGCGGAGTGCTGCTGATTGCATCTCCGACTTCTTACCACGCATTTTCAACTTCCTCCTTAATGAATGCATCTTAGGTGTTTTGCAACATGTTTTTCTTAACTTCCTTGTCTTTTGGATCTATTCCCAATTTAACAATTAGTTTCTTACATAGTTACCAAGTTTAAGTTTGAATTTGAATTCGATTCAGTACTGAAATTCGATTACTTCAAATTTAATATGGGAAAAATTTAGCAGTATACTTCTTATTCCAATATTTTAAATAATTTAAATATACAATTATAACATTGAAAACAACAAGAACTCTTTTAGAATTGTTTCAATTATAAATATTGCAGATAAAATTATATATTGAACCAATTAGCTTAGTTTTATAATTAAAATAGCAAGTAAAATAGTAAGTTTTAAGCATTTTTGTATTGATTCATTCACCCACTTTCACCACAAATTATGACATTTAATATAGAGTGAATATTCAAGAAATAATATATTACAATGAACCACATAAATTCCACATTATTAAGTATTTTATTTTCATAATGAAATGATGTATTAAGTGTGTGCAAACAGTCTTTAAAAATATACGCTTATTATCAAATGCTAATTATTTATTTTTCAAACCAAACTCACCTCTAATTTATAAGGTATAGTAACAACATCTATTATTTAGTATAATACAAAATGTTAATATGTATAATTTAATACTTAATACTTACTCAAAATCATAAAAAATGTTAATATGTATACTTTAATACTTACTCAAAATCTTAATTAAGAAAATCCACTTTAAAAGAAAATCCATTTACTAATATAATTCATGCAGTATTTTTGCTTTTTACTAATATAATTCATGCAATATTTCTATTTTAAAAATATATATGTTTAACTTTAATAAATTTACAAATTATATATATTTGCTTTACTCTATAAACACATAATTACCCTAAAAATTATAGATTTTTGCATATTTCATTAAAAACTTGCTAAATTTATTGTAAATTTCTTATTGCATAAACTGACAAATAACATTATCATTTATTAACCATATTCTTATGCTATTTACTAAATCTGAAAAAGATTTTGAACTATAAATTGGAAACTAGAATATCGATTAGAAATGTACAATAACATTAACTCATTAAACTACTCACTGATCGCGTGTAAAAAGTTATTTGGACGAGGCCTTTCACGAAGTTATGAAAGTGTGATCTAAGAACCAGTCTAAGAGTATAATGTTTTCTTTTATCAAAAGCAATGTCAGCCGTAATTCCTCGACTTTTTCTCAAAAGCAATGTCAACGTTAATTCCTCAACTTTCCATTCTCGTCATAGCCGTGGATTCTTAATCCATGAACGTAATATTTAGTGCACCGAATCGAACCCGAATTTTCGAATTAGTTCGCAAATCAAATCGAACCAATGAATTTTCGAATTTTTTTCGGCAGTACGACCAAATTTGGTAAGTATGGTTTCTTATAATCTTCATTTTGAATATGCAATGTTATAGAAATATTCTTTTCTTACTTGCATTGATTTGAAACTTTTTTCAAAAGCGTTTTCATTTTACTTAATGTCAAAAGGTTTTTTCTTAAGTTACTATAGAGCATTCCCCTATTTGTCTATGTAAATTAATCTTGTTAAGGGGTGGGATGTCAGTTACATTTATAGATATATTTAATATTTTCAAATGAAGTTCTAAAGGAAGACGTTGAATAGCTCAATGCATGATGGATAGATTTAAGTGGTTCCATTTTAAATTCATAGCAATGACTAGCCTTGTTTGATAAGTTGGATTTGTTTGTGCTATTAGCTAAGTTGCAATGTTGTTTCTCACCTTATGAATTCTTTCTTCAATTTATTAATAATTCCTCTGTTTTGTGGTGGAGGGAGTTTCTTCAATTGAGAACACTGCCAAATTAGTGAAAACAGAGGAGGAGGTAGAGCACTATGGGTTTCTCGGCTACATTTGAAAACCTAGTTGATTTGAGAGCCCCTCTATTAATTTAACTTGTACATTTTCTTCTTCTTCTCTTTGAACCTTTGCTCTCTTTTGCAATTGTAAGTCTTCTATCTCAACATCAATTTATTTAGGTTTATTTCTCTTCAAGCTTTTCTCTCTCACAAGAGAGTTTTCAACATCTATTATTTGCTTCATTTTGTTGTTTGTCCATGTTTCTTGAGTTGTCAGTTTCTCAAGTCCTAGCTTGCTTTCATGAATATAAGGTGCAAAACTAATATCCCCTCTTTTATTTGAAATTATATGATAACGGTCATATTTCCCCTTCTCTCCTTGATCAAAGCCAAACTCCTTCATCATTTCTTCAATTTGTAGGAGGATTTGTCTGTTATTCACGAAAATAACCCAAAAGTTATTTATAACTTAAAAATATACCCTTTACAAGCATGAAAAAAATGATCTTGGTAAATATTTAGACTCTACCTCATAAATTCAAGAGAAAATATCTTCATAGGCAAAAATATTGGCAGACGATATAGCGGTACTTCATCCTGAGACAACCTTATCTCAATGTAATCTTAAGTAATATACCAGTCCCCTAGTCTAGTGTCCTTGCTCAACTGCAAAAACTCTTTTTCTTCAAGCAAAATCCTTGGAGGTTGTTGATTGTTCAAAATACTATATACAATGACCATGCATGATGACAAGTAATAAGTAAAACCCACATTATTTTTCTTCTTCCTAACAACAATGGTCCATTCTTTCACAAATTTCATTTGATTCTATGAATCCCACATATTCAGGCCCAGATGGCCAAACTTATCTGCATGTACATATAAGAACATATAGACTAGGAGAGAGGGATATCTAAAAAGATAAAAAGATATGATAGTTCTTAAATTGGAAAATGATAGACTTTGCTAGGTAAGAAGGGATATCCAAAGCAATATTTGGTTGCAACATCAAACCCAAGGGCTTGTTCATTTACTATCCAGTATCATCTTCTCCTAAAAGAGACAAAATTATAACTAAGACATGTTGTGTAGCTTCAGAAAATAAGGTTATTGGATAATTTGTTGCAGGTCAAGGAATTCCAGAATTTGGTGGAAAAATGAGTCTAAACATACCTTCCTTATTCTTTTTATAAAGAAGTCTATAAGTGACGTGTAAGGACTGATTTAAAAAACCATGTGATTTTCAAATTTAGGAAATCTAAAATCTTCGTGTATTAGCTCTTAAGTGAGATCAAAAATATTCTCCCCTAAAGAAGACATAACAAAATTCCTATGTGAGATAAAAGAAGAAAGTAACCAAGTGACAAAATCGAGGAAATTATAGGTATGTCGAACAATTATCATAATGGTCACACTAGAAGACTCAAAAAAGATTATTTGAGTCACTAGAATGGTCAAGAATGTCCTTTAGAATCTCCAAAAGGTCTAACGAGCAATGAGAATCATATACTTTAGATTCTTTGTCCATAATAGGTGCATGAACAAATGTCATAGAGATTGTAGGTTTTTTAGTTAATTTCAAGGTTTTCTCTATGTTTACAATTTGAAAGAAAGGACAAGAAAGAAATGTTGAATCATGAGTTACCTTGTAACCAAAGACAATCAACAGTCGAATGCTGATGAGGAATTGAGAATGTACACACTGGACACTAATCATCGTAACTATGCAACTGGAGGACAAATAAAATAACAGGTGGGGCGACCTTTTATCAAAAAACCTTGATGGCATGTAAGGGCCCACTCACTTTCTTGGCTTGCCTAATAGGTACATGAGCTGTCACCAACTTCTGATGCATGGTTTTCATAAAAACCATTACCTACTTCTAAGGGATCCCCATAGTGTTTTTTGAAAAGCAGGGAGAATGTGTCGAAATGAATCATGGTTGTTGATTTGGAGATGGGTTGTTTAATCATCCTCCTTACCAACAAATCCTCATCCCCTAACATTTGATTTCTTGAACCTATTGGAAAACCTTTGATTCCTCGAGTTGATTCCAATGAGCGATGATCCAACCCCAAACTTGAATGTGGTTTAATTTCCAATTTATAAAAGTTTTGGACCCACTTTGATATATTTTAAGGCTGTGTTATTAAGGCTGAAAGATTAGGTTTGTATACACCATATAAATAAAACTTTTGAAAAGGAACTGTTATATAAACAATTCCTGCTCCTAAATCCAAAGTCATATATATATATATATATATATATATATATATATATATATATAATATATATATATATATATATATATATATATATATATCGATTTTTTGTAAGGAAAGTAAAGGTAACCTTTGACTACACCACTTGCATTAAATAACTAGGTTAGTTGAATTCTTTACCCTTCCAACTCTTCATTCTTCTTCATTTTGGATTCCATCTAGGTAATAATGTATACCATGGGCTTATGCACTTCTTCCAATTAAATTGCTAGGTGTCTCATCTCCTTCCTTATCTCATGCATCTTGTCACATTAATAACCTCTAGGAGGAGGATAGCTAGCCATGGCATAATTGTATCTAGGAATTTCCAAAATCCAAGACTCCAAGTATTGTTATAATTAAGACTACCACCACACAGGAAAAAGAAAACAACAAGCGGATTGGAGGGACAAAGCCTTTTTTATTATCTGACAAGACCAATAAACTTAACAATCACTTTAAATCCAAATATAAACAAAAAACTAAAATTACATACCTATCTATATTTTCAATAGGGAAAATAGGTTTATTACCATCCATAGGTGACATCTTATTCTTTTCACTGTATTCATCCCCTGTTCCTTCTTTCTGAACTTTGTTTATTGTTCCTGCTATTTCTTCTATTTGTTGTATCTTGATTGATTATAAAGGGAAGAGTGGCAAACATGATGAATTGTTGGTGGATGAGAGTCTAATAACATCATCATCAATGGATAAGGAATAAGTGCTTGTAGCATTTTGCTTTTCTGAATCAGAATATAAACAGAAGAATACAAGAAAATGCAATGCATATTTGATCCTAACTAAGTAAGTTTTTAGTACATATGAAAGTACAACAAGAGGATAGTTAGCCATGGCATAATTGTATCTAGGAATTTCAAAAATCCAAGACTCCAAGTATTGTTATAATTAATACTACCACCACACAAGAAAAATAAAACAACAAGAGGATTGGAAGGAAAAAGCCTTTTTGAGTATTTGACAAGATCAATAAACTCAACAATCACTTTAAATCCAAATAGAAACAAAAAACTAAAATTACAGACCTATCCATACTTTCAACAGGGAAAATAGGTTCATTACCATCCATAGGTGACCTGTAATTAGCCATTAACCATTAACGAGTAGAGTAGTAACAATATTTATTTTATTAAGGCTATAATTCTTTCTTGTAGATAATTGCATTTAAAAAAAAATCAACATTTTCACAATGCATTCACCCAATATCATCATAAGAAATTATGTAGAGAGAACACTAGCAATAACAATGCAGTGGGAATAGTCCTAGGTCTATCATGATATCTCTGTCATAGGACTTGGCATATCTCCTTCATATGTCTGCCATAATATTTTCTCATATCATAGATAAGAAGGCCCAAGGAGGCCACTATCATACCCAAGAACTGAGGCCCATTAGAGAAATGTTACACCACAAGACTAAGGCCCATTAGGGCATTGTGGTATTATCACAAATAAGAGTTCCCAGGGAGGTTGTTGTCATACCAAGAACTTAGGCCCATTAGGGCATTGTTACACCACAAGTCTGAGGTACAATTTCGCAGACGTATAGGATGGAATGATCATTATATCACTACTAATTAATTACGGGTCCTTGTGAGAATTTGTTTGAGGCACACAAAGCCTACCTTTTACCTATGAAATCCATGTCATTTGGAGTATTCTTGAACAACGTAAATATATATGTGAAAAACTAAAAATATTTAACTGTATTATTGTTACTTATGAGTAAAAAAATACTCTTCAACTTGAATCATTCAATTTGGATTTGAAATGAATGTTACGTGTGCATTTTTGTGAAGTAGGACAAAATAGCCTTGCTTCACTAAAATGCACACCCAAGCTTCATTTCTTGGTGAATATGATTGATTCAAATTGTAGATTATTTATTTTACTAATTTACACACTTTTACATTGTTATATCTTTACTAACTAGAGTAGTAACAATATAAATTCTCTCAGGGTTACAAGTCTCTACTCTAGATGATTGCATTTTAAAACATTTTCAACATTTTCACATTGCATTCACTTCATATCACCATAAGAAATTATGTAGAGAGAACATTAGCAATAAAAATGAAATGGAACAGACATAGCCCTGTCAGGATATCTCTGTCATAGGGCTCAACATATCTTCTTCATATCTCTAGTAATAATCTTTTCTCATATCACACATAAGAAGGCCCAAAGATGCCATTGTTATACTCAAGAAGTAAGGCCAATTAGGGCGTTGTTACACCACAAGACCGAGGCCCATTAGCGCGTTGATACACCACATGATTGAGGTACAATTTCACAGACCCATAGGATGGAATTATCATTATATCACTGCCAATTAATTATAGGTCTCGGTGTGCATTTATTTGAGGAACACAAACCCTGCCTTTTACCCTATAAAATCCGTGCAATTTGGAGTATTATTTAACAACAAAAAACTATGTGAAAAACTAAAAATATTTTGTTGTATTAATGTTACTTATGAATAAAGCAATACTCTCCAAGTTGAATCATTCAATTTGGCCTTGAAATGAAGGTTGGGCATGCATTTTGATGAAACAGACCAAAATTGCCTTACTTCAATAAAATGCACACCCAAGCCTCACTTCTTGGCAAATTTGATTCAAATTATAGATTATTTAGTTTATTATTTTAAACACTTTTACATTGTTATATCTTTACTAAATAGTAGAGTAGTAACAATGTTAATTTTCTTAGGGCTAGAAGTCTTTGTTGTAGATAATTTCATTTTAAAACATTTTTTATTTTTCACATTGCATTCACCCCATATTGTCATAAGCAATTATGTACAGAGAACATCAGAATTAAAAATACAGTAGAACAATCATAAGTTTTTCATGATATCTCTATCATATGACTCAACATATCTACTTCATTTCTTTGTTATAATCTTTTCTCATATGACAGATAAGAAGGCCCAAAGAGGCCATTGTAATACCCAAGAACTAAGGCCCTTCCCAAATGGTGCTTTCAAAAAGAGAAACATTACCACCATTGTTGATATAGGTTTGGGTCCCATGATTATCCCTAATCATTGCTCATTGTTGGACGCAACCCAAGTTGGCCATATTTTGGGCAGATTTTGGGAAGAAATCCAAATTGTGTGGAAGCACGCAATAGAAAGGATGTTGCAAAGTATGAAGTGAACCACGCAGTAGAGTAGCGGAACACGACAAATACCGCGCAACATCAAGGCTTCGCAGTGAAGCCCCTTCCTTTTTGGAAAAGCATTAAAATATTGTAAAATTGCTAGTTTTGGGCCATAGTCCCTTGTATTTCATAAACCATGGTATCAGGTCCATGGTAATGTAACATTTTAAATCCCTCATGTAATAGTATTTATAGGGATGAATAATAAAGAAGAAGGTATGAGGAGGTATTGTATTTTTTTTTTTGCTAAAGCAAGAATCGAGCCTTCTATATCATTAATAATGAAAATAAATTACATAAAGTACAAGTTCCAAGAGGGCCTGTGTATCATGGGCAACTCACATTAAAAACAAAACCTGCAGAGGTAAATCAAAGACCTCCCATCAAAGACCTTCGGAAGTAAATCAAAAAGAACTTGCGACAAGCACCCACAAAACCTTTTACAACCGGTCCTAATAGAAAAGGAAACAAATTCTACAAGGAAATCGGGCCCACCTATTCACCGTACCCAAGGCGTTGATTCCCACTAGAGAACTATTACTACTCCCGCTTTGCCGCTTTAATCTAAACCGTCCAATCATCACTTCAAATCCAATGACCTTGGAGGATATCGCGACATCAAGCTGCACGGTGCTTAACCCATAGATCCATTGATAAGAACGATCATTCCTGACCGTCGATCCACCCTAATTGATCTAATGGCCAATAGTCATATCACATGGGTTAAGTGGACCGAACAATAGCAC
>APFE031722829.1:0-17061 GCA_000404065.3 Pinus taeda
TTCTCACACTTAATGTTTCTGAGTTTATCCTTGAGTGCCAACTTCCTCTGGTCGCTCTTGCTTTGGAATAGATCTGTCAATGCTTTCCACATCAAGTATGGAGAAGCCTTTCCATGTAGGCTGGACACAATGTGATCCTTCACGCCCTCCAACAGAATCCTTTGACACTTTGTTGTCTTCTTTTGCCAAACCTCAACTTGAGCAGCATTAGTAGGCTTTGGGACTTCAGCATCTATGAACTCCTTCAACCCAGTGTCATCTAACACCGCCTCCATCCTGTCTTTCCATGCAATATAATTCGAGCTGCCTGCAAGGGCATACTCCAATCGCAATCCATTGAAAGACATTTCAACTTCGACACCAAGAAAACACTACTGCAAATTCGAATTCCACCAACTCAAAACTCAACCGCTTCTGATCTAAAATTCGTGAGAACAAAGTATTTCTTGCACAGAGATTGACTGTATGGGCATTTACCAGATATCTCACCTTCCAAAAGAATGATGAATCCAGAAGCTACCTGGCCCGATTACAGATTCTGCCTGAAGAAATAAAATGTAAACACTTTCTGAATAATAGATCTGATGATCAATCCTCGCTTTGATATCCTGTAGAACTTTTTCTAGAAATCAACCTGCTCTGATACCATGTAGAAAATTTTGAATAAGATGACACTTATTCACAGAGATTATCCTGATTATGCACTATTTGCGGAATCATGCATAATACATAACCTCCTCTACGTTGATCATCAATTTTGCGGAATTAAGAAACAATCACATACGCACATTGAAACATCAATCACACATATCAACACAGTATGTACCGGGGAAAACATACAACTAAAAACCCCTCAACTATCTGTATATTATATTGATTGAGAACATGTAACAATACATAGTACAATACTCCTCACAAGTACTCAGTACTATCTCCACTTGTTACACACAAACTAGCTTAGATTTGAATCAATCACAGGTTCAAATCTCCTCCACTGCTTGCCTGCCTCCACTACGCAATCGTGAATGAGAATAGATGAGAATGGCTGATCCAAACTCGTATTTCCCTTGTGTTGCACTACGCAATCCTCATTGGAAATCTCAATCCACTGATTGTGCAAATCTCATGCACAACTATAGTCACAACTGACAACTGTCTTGACCTTTCACTCACCTCTAACACTTGTCTCCACTAAACTGTCCATGCACTGAGTTAACTAATGTATTCTTTAGTTGACTTATGAGTTAATAATTAATGAATTAATTCACACGACTCATCACTAGTGTATTTGGAAGTTAGACTAAATACAACTAGTTCAACTAAGTCACACTGAACACAACTCCATCAACTCCTCAATCAAATCCACCAAAACTCAATCACTTGAGTTCTAACTGAAGTCCATCATGCAATAACTCAACTAACCCATAGAAAAAGAGTATTTCCTTCTGGCAGTTGCATGTGCCACATCCGTAGCTCGAACTGAAGTGTTGCAAGAGGATAAGATAATGTTTATAGTCCAAATATTATTAAGAGCTAATAATATTCTACTGTTCTATTTTTAGACTTGCAGTCTAAAAATAGACTCTGCCCATATGTCTAAAAATAGAAGTCCATCTATTTTTACCAACATGACCAATCATCCATAAATAGCATCCTGCAACTCATAGACCATGATCCACATGTCTAAAAATAGACTTTGCTCCAAAAATAGCCTGCGGGCACACTTAGTGAAGGCGACTTCTTTTCACTAAGCTCCATCATCTTGTTGCATTTTCAACAAATAATAAATATCAACCTTGACATCACTGAATCTATGGTCACAGGTCTTTCTTATCTTATTGATACAAAGGAAGTTGACATCATATACACTTACCTACATGATTTCATTCAATTAGCCCTACAATTTTCAATGAATTGGTAAAAGACAATGCAACATGACTCCAATATAGAAACACTACCCTATAGTCTTTATCGCTATTTAGGGGTTTTTCTTGCACGAGGACATGCAAGATGATCAACATGGGGCGATGTCAAACCCTAGAATTAACACATTTAATACATATTTTATCCCTTTGATTACCTATGATTTTATCTAATCCCTATCATAATTACTATCATTTTACATGATTTTTAGGTTCTTATCTTCAACTAAGAGCATGATTTGGTAAGCATTTATTCTTTAGCATATTACCTTTATGTCAATAAAAATTAAATCAAGATTGTTATTAATGATGGTTTTTGTGTTATTTTAGGCTCTCAATAAGGCGCATGAAAATCTAATCAAAGATATACATGCATAAATAATTGATTTCTAAGTGAAACAATAACTAGCCCTGATCCTGCACCAGCGACAATTCTTACACTCATCCGGGGCTCGACATATTGACTCACTTCTGGGAGAAAATCAGGACATGGCTTGTGTCCATAATGATGTTTTCACAGTCCAACATGAGACAAAACACACATTTGTCACGCATGTGGATTTCTAGAAGCTAATTAATGCCAAAGCTCCAAATTCACAATAATTTTCAAATAGCCAACATCCTCCTCGATTTACAAGCATATGAGAGAAAATATCAAAATTATGGGATATAGGATTTGTTCCCAGTAAGGAAAATTGAGTAAAACATGGTCCATTTCCAAAATTCACCATTGTTAGGAAAATACAAAAAGGTTCTTTTGGGCTAATTTGTTAAAAATGCACAATTTTCAAGAATTTCTAAATGATGCCCATATTTGAAAAAATGGGTTGTTACAACCTAAATTTGTAATGTAATATGTATAAAGTTCCCTGTGATAGAGAAGAGGATAATATTCTAGTTTCATAATTTTTTTTTAGACTTCGAGGTGGCTTCCTTTTGGGTGTTGGATTTTCAGCATTCACGATGTAGAAGGCTGAGCTATATTTTCAATACAAGAATCTTGTACCAGATTTTATTTTTTTTAATTTTTATTCCACTTATGCAACTATAATTTGATTTATTTTAATAGGAAACAAGTTGGTTGGGAGGCCCCCAACCCATCTTGTTGTCCTCTCTCTCGTTTCCCTCCTTGTGCATTCAAAAGACAGATCTATTGGTGTGATTGATTCGATTGGCAAAGTGTGGTGCAATTTTGTTGCTTTGAAATTTGTATGATGAAGTTCTAATAGTAAGCGGTATTTCAAATTTTGTGATTTGGTTTAATATTTGCATTATAAGTTGGGGCAGAATGCACACCAATCTGGAATTTAACTCACAAAGTATCACTTTTGCAGTGACCAATAATAACCTATCCTTTGCTTTGTGTTCTAGAAATTTGTCTCATATGGTTCTTTGAATCTATGATATTTAAAGGAGGATACAATCAATGGATAGTAACCTATAGCTTTTATTTGAGTTCTGACGTATAATATGATTAACTTATTAATACTACATGGTGTTGTATAATGATATTTCAAAGATCAATTTAATCTTTAAGGAGGAACAAAGGAAACCTTGCAGATTTGGTAATGCTTGTTTCTTCATGGAGGTTCAATTATTTTAAGAAGGGAGCCACTGCCGTAGTGGTAGTCCCTGCCGGGGTCGAGAAACTCATTCTCAGTACAAAACCTTCATGATCTGCGTCCCTATCTTGCTTCTGCTCCATGCATAAAACCCCGCCCTAGACTGAAATACAGCCTGTAGAGAAACACCCACGAAGAATCAAAAGGTCTGATAATGTAATAGACTCTAGTTTTCTATGACCAGTAAAAATCATTGTTATTTATCAGGGAAAAAATACATATTCCCCAACAAACTACACATCAAATCACACTGCCAAAGGGCAGAGAAATACTACTGCCGATGACACAGGATTGGAAATATGACCAAAACATTAGAAAATCGTATATGTGTGTTTCAATATCTTAGTAATCCAAGGTACAGTCAAAGGTAGAGATGGATAATGGTATATGTCAAAAGACTAATAGGACATGTACAGGTGTTGCAGCCTCGAGCTGAAACTCCATGAAAACTACAGAGACAACAGATGCCCAAGAAGCCATTCCAGACTGCCTTGCCAGCACTTTATGTGGGGAGGCCATTGAAGGTTTGAGTTACCTTCATCGTTGGACTTTGCAGGATTTTACACTACCTAGGCCAAAAAGCCAAATGGTCACTTAGAGTTTCGTTGATTACTCTTTTATTGCCATTCTGAAGGGGAAGGTACCAATGGAAAACACTGTGGAATCAGCCAGAAGAACAGATCAAACCCCGTCACAACATAACATAACCTCACTAAGCATTAAAAATAAAATGAAAACCATTTCTCAGAAACCCAATAAATTCATCGAAGAAAAACCCTTATTCCGAAAAGGAATACAAAATGTAACCCTAAGTCTACCGACAAAACTCACGAACAAATACATACCAAAGCCATCTTCAACAAGGTAATTGAAGGTATGATTATCGCAATTGTATGTGAACTTATTGTTGCTGGTGGGAAGCTTTTGCAGGCATTGAGTAGCAATACTTGTAAAATTTCCTTTGAATTCCGTGTACTCCGCAAGCACCATGGTGCCCCTCGGGACAAAACTGTATATGAGATATTCCTGCCCCATAATACCTTCGGATCTAGAGGCGCTTCGCTGATACTAACCGTAAATAACACTATAAAAACCCAACCCTCGAAAAAATTAAGAGAACTTCAGGAATTTGTGGAGAAAACTGATGAAACCACACCCAGTTTAGTGAAGGAGGAAGAGGCCTTTTAGAAGGGAAGAAATCGCGCGTAAACCTGTTATGAGAAAGGAGGCAAGGAGTAGCATTAGAACGCTCAAACAATGAAAATATATGAAAAAGGGGAAAATAAAATTTTATAAACAATTTAATATATAATATAAATGTAAGTTTCAATTATTTATAATAGCAAGTTCGCTTACATGCATTTTGACAGATGTTGTCTTGTTGCTCCTGACGCTCAGCTTGTACTTCAGCGAATGGCCTCCCACTTCCTGAAAATCGAAAATGAGAAGCGAAGACGTGTGGAAGGTGACCCTAAACACATTGATAGACGCTTGTCTAAAGCCACACCCTTGAAGCCTCAATGCCCACAACGAAGGTGTTGGCTGCTGCACCAGCCACCCCCTTGGAGGCTCAGTATGTGCCACGAAGGTGTCATCAGCTGCAACAATGTCAAAATAAAACCAGATGGGAGCGGCATATGCTTCTGAAACCTCCTTTACCGTTGGAAGATATGTTCTTGCTCTTTGGTGCTATACAAAATCTACTGATAACTAGATATGATGAGAGAGCTTTACTAATCAATGGACAACATGCGTTATTAATTTATGGCTCTGTACATTACCCTCGAGGCACCGCAGAGGTTTGTATTGCATTTGGTATTATTTTACATATGTTTCTATTTATTGTTAACTGTACAATTTGCTTAAATTTTTGCATGTTATTAAACAGATGTGATCCAATATTATTGCCAGGTCTGAAGACGGGGCAATAGATGTTATTCAGACATATGTCTCTTACAATGGGCATGAGCCAGAGCAACATCAGGTAATAAAGAAAGAATCCTTTCACCAGAGGAATAAAGAAAATGATATTGATTTGCAGAGGCAGCTAGCTCAACAGGCCTTCTTCACAACTCTCTACCATTGAATAATCCACCTACCATGTTTGTTTATTTTTTTGGTTGGCATGGAACATAAAATAAACACCCTGACTGTATCTGTAGACGAAGACATGAACCTGGAACAGGGGGTATGCTGCATATAATCTGTAAATAGTCCAAAATTGCAGCAAAGGCAAATCTGAAGGCGAGCGATCCCTTGACCTTAGCTACCCTTTCTCCTGCTTGAATCCTTTCTGTTGTTGCTTTAACCTGGTTTATAGAATCTGGATCCACTCGAACAGAGACTTTCGGTAAACTCAATCAATTTTTGATTCAAGTCAATCAATTGCCTCTACTTCTTACGTTGGTGAATCAATGGGTTTTGGTTCTTCAACCGTATATGCCACTGGATGATCTGTTGGGTAATTCACTACACATTGAATTTGCCACCCCATGCAAGCAGCAAGATCTTTCAGGGAAGGTAGCAAGTTTGTTTGGTGAAGGTAGATTGAAGCTTTGTTGTTTGGTTTAGTTTAGCGAAATAGAATGGGTCTTCGTCAGAGGTCAGTTGCTTTTCCTTTCTCCAAACCTGCACTTTCTGCATATTTTTATCATAAATTAGATCTAGTATCTGTGGATAGTAGCAAGGTTGTTTTCTCTCTCTCTTTGTGATCGATTCAGTTTTTACTGAACACCCTTGGAGGTCTATTATCAAGCCAACCATCTTCTTTGCTGATATCTATCACAATTTTGGATTTTGGAAAAGACAAAATGAAGTTAGGTTTGTTTTCAATATGTGTAGCTCTCATGATATCATGTGTTTTATCGTCCTTCTCCACTGTGAAATCTAGGCACATGGGCTTAAACCCTCACGCTATTCATTCCTCAGTGCAGCCTGACCTTCATCAGAAAAATGAAGAACATAGTTTCTTTCAAGATGCATACGTGAGAAGGGGCTTGAAAATGAAGAAGGAGCGATTATCAGTCGCTTCATCAGAGAATAAATCCACTGCCACCGAGTTCAAAGTGTTCGTACAAGACAACCCTAGTCATAACCGAGCCCACAAAATCAAGGGGCCTGAAACGTTGGCCAGCAACGACGATGGAGCTCAAATATTTTCATGGCATTACAAGAAGTCAGTGAATAAAAGTGCACCAGCAAAGAAGAAGGACATTGCAATGATGGCATTTACTCCATCATCATCCGGTCATAGCCCAGGGATAGGCCACAATAATCCCCCTGACCCAAGACTCTAGAACTAGCTAGCAAGATCTATATGTATTGATTTTTTCTCAAGATTATAGTTAATAGAACTTCAATGCATTAGGACACTTGGAAGAAGCCGTGGCGGTTGTAGAAGAAGCCGTGTCAGCTGTGTACATGCAGCAACAGCGGTGCCAAACTGCCTACTTTTAAGAAAAGTACATAGGTGAGTTGAAACTCTTTAGCCTAAGTTTTCAGAAAAGTATACCATGCAGCCAACAATAAGAGGTCGAAATACAAACTTTGGATAAAATTCTATTTGGCAGAACATTTTATTTAAAACATTGGCTTAAACCTGACATGTACGGGAAATATTATTTGGTCAAAGCTAATTAATTGTTGGTCAATGATCAATCGATCGCTATAGTCCCTGCTATGCCGGAGGCAGGGACTAATAATGTAAGTCATGTATCAATAAGATTTTGATACATATATACATTTGCACTTTCTACAACTTTGTATTAATTAGGTTAAAAAGGGAACTTGTGATACGTACTAAGTTTATCAGAATTTGAATTCAGGTTAAAGGTATCTAATTTTTAAAGTGGGCATTTGAATTTGGATATGCATGTAGCTTTCAGAATAAATTTCCATAGAGTATATATGTTGGAAGGACCCACATCAATGGTATTATAAAATAAAGGTTTATGCTTACAGGGTGAACTTTTGTCAATGTATTTCCATTGGCTTTTATATGACAAGGCATATGCAAGGTTGGATTCAAAATGAGCATATATATTTTTATATTTACTCATAAAGCTATCAAAGCTCCACGTTGGAATGAATTTGTGTGAATTATAATTTTAATGATTGTAAGAGTATATGCATCATAATCTGAAGAGAGCTTTCAAAATGTCACAAGGTTTAATATTTTGTTGCAACTGTTTTCTATTTGGAAAAAATTGGTTGTTATGGTGTGGCAACAATAATATTGTTTTCATATGTACATCCTCTCACAATGAAAGGTAAGTTTAGATAAGAATTTCACATACATTATCAGATTCACCTTGGCACTTTGCATATTTTCTAGATAAATAATAGATCTAAAAGCTTTCTTTTCTGAAAATTTAATTTTGCCATAGGGTTAGTTTGTAAGAGTAGAATCACAATGGACTTGGTTCACTCTTTTGATTTGAAATTTTGCATTGTGTGTTAAAAGGTTAAATTTACATTCTCTCATAGTGAGTGGATTAACCACGATTTCAATTTTCTTGATTTCTAATTTAATTGAAGTGGCTTAGTTTAGTTTATGCTCAGGTTTCCAAATTGATCAAATAACTAGGGTTT
Source organism: Pinus taeda (assembly GCA_000404065.3). NCBI lineage: Eukaryota > Viridiplantae > Streptophyta > Pinopsida > Pinales > Pinaceae > Pinus > Pinus taeda. Next base: position 8,135 of record APFE031722829.1, read on the forward strand.
GTTCTTTAGCTAGGGTTTTTTCTTTAAAATTGCTAGTAGTTGGGATTTTCTATTTACTTTCCAATAATTAGGGTTTGTTTACTAGATTGACCAATAGCTAGGGTTTGTTCTTTGATTGTCACTAATTAAGGTTTGATCCTTAATTGCTAGTAATTAGGGTTTGATTTCAATGTTGGTAAAATGCAAGGTTTGTGTTTATGGTTTTATTTCTAAATATTGTTTTTGATTGCAAGAATAGGATAGAGGATTGGCTAGTGCAAGAACTCAAGGTGTGAGCAATTTCTAGACAAATTAAGGTTTTGTTTTGTATGTCACGAGAGTCTTTCTCTGTCATTTCTAGTGTTGTGCCTTAAGGTCCACGAACCCCGCATTGAAAAATAAATGATGGTCCATTGATATACCTTGTACCACACCCAACATTTTGGCACCATTATAGAGGAGGCACTGTGGGGATAGACCTTGGTGGACCGTTGCATTTTGGTTTGGTCTTTACCTAGTTTTACTTGCAAGTTTTTTTTTCTTTCCTGCACTTTTTTATATTTTCATTTCTAAGTTTTTATAATGACCTCCCTACATATGATCAACTATGTGATGAAAATATACCATAACCTTATTGAGAATGAAAAATGGGACTTGGGAAAACTTGCAATGAGGAGCTTTGATGTTGTTGCAAGGTACAAAATGGAAAACTTACAAGTGCAGAAATCAATATTTTGCTTGAAAATTTTAAAAATGATGTTATTTTCTCTTTTATTTCACAATTGGATTATTTTCAGGAAGAAAAAATGTAGGATAAAATAGAAGAACCACTATTGATATTCTGATCCTATTGTAGGAAGAAGCATTTCTTTAGAGAGTGTCCACTTAACAACCTGGAAGTTTGAAAATTTTGTGAGAATGCTCATTCAACAAAACATTGCCCATCAATGCCAATATTATTAGAAGTACTAAGGGAACATTTCTAGGTATCAATCGATTTCCAAGTATAATTAAAAACCCACCATCATTTAATATTTGGACTAACACTTATTATCCTTAACAGGTTCCTAAATATATTTATAATCCTACAGTTCCCTGGCAAATGTTTAGTCCTCCTCTGATTGAATACCCTACTCTACAGTTACAATGCCCCTATTCTTGGACATCTCCCTTGATTTAGATATCCCCATGACCTCAAGAATGGTTTGGAGTCTCTTCTCTAGGGCAGTCTCCTATGTAAAATCAATTACATGAACAACAATAGGAACTGTAATTTCCATCCAACCTACCACCATGTTATCATCCTCTATGGTCCCAGTTACTTGTGCAACTATACCCTAATCCAAACTCTATTCCATACCCTAACCCATACCCTAATCCCAACCTTAGTCCATACCCTAATCCAAACCTTAGTCCATACCCTAGCCCATATCCTAATCTAAACCCTAGATCCAACCATAATCCAAACCCTAAACCAACCCTAATCCAAATCCTGGTCAAAACCCTAATTCAAACAAGGAGGTTACGCAACAATTCCAAACATCTGTTCTTCCTACTAATTCCCTATTGAATGTAATTTCATATCTTCTAGATCGAGGCAGGGAGTGTTGAGAAATCTAGGGCATCAATAGTTAGGTGATTTCTCTTTATTAGTAACTGCTTGTGAGTGCTTTTTAGAACTTTATATTATGATCTTCTTCTTCTTATATTATTAATTTTCTTCTTCATCAAACAACTACCAATGCATGAACATAAATAGACAAGAAACACAGAATGTAGGCTATCATCTAGGGCCAAAAACTCTCACTATTTGAGAGGAAAACCCACACAAATTCTTCTTATAGAGATTTCAATTGATGAATACCAATACCAATACCCTTGACCTATTTTTCACTCCAAGACCAAAAGACCAAGACACAAGTTCTCTTGACAGTCAACCTTCTTTTCGACTCATCTTCCAATTCGAAATTCTTCGCTTTGAGACCTTCTTCATGTAATAATATTGAGACCTTTTCACACACTTGTGACCTTCTTCCCATGTTAGCACCAAATTATCTTTGCTATGGTAGCACTGAATTCTCTTTGCTTAAAGATAGAGGTTACACTAAGGTCCCTACTATGATATAACATAAAGACAGTGAGGAGATGTCACTATGGTATCATTGAAACCTTGTCTCTCTTCTCTGCTCCAAACCACACTGTGACATTTGAAAAACACACCAAACTATAGCCTTCTTGGATCACCGACTTGTGGTCTTTTCTAGCACCAAATTGTAGTATATATATCCTTGTTTGAACTACTATAACATAGAGACCTTTTCTCAGGAATCCAAACTTCTGTTTAGCCAAAAAATATCCTCTCTATCCCTTGAGTTCCTTCTGAAACTTGACATCCAAATTTGTCTTCTTTTCTTATCACTGTAATCTCCTATACGAATCACAAAGATATCCGAACCTATCTCTACACTAGGCCACCCGAATTCAGAGATATTCGAACTTAGTTTCTATCTCTAATGTGAAGATCCTATGCTCATATATATATAGTTGTTGTCTCATATAAATAAGAAAACCTAAGCTATACAAATATGTGTGTCTCCATAAGGTGAGATGACATGAGTTTCTACTTCATCTTGAGGTCGAATTTGAAGAGGATAACTTTGTGCTTGTCTTGGAGGGCTACTAGACCATTCTATTAACTGATATAGATTGTAACATGCACAAGAAGGGTTCTTCATGAAATTGGCTCTTTGACAAATCCTAAAGGCTCACAATGGGATCCATCTAAAAATAAAATCCCTTTCTCATGTAACCCATGAAGCAAGCCAATAATAATTTTATTTTCTACTTTACATCATTTACAAAAATCAGAATTACACATGTCATTATGAAGACCAAACCTAGTTACAATTTTCAACAGGGAGTGAGTTTGGGAACTAACCCTATTATCACAGAACATTTACCCCATGAAGGCTAATTCAAATATAATTAGAGGAGCAATCTATGATTGGAATTTTTTTTTAATATATTGTTGAAGCTCAAAACCCTAGAATTTCACTTAACCATCCTTGCCAATCTAAGGAACAAACATTGGAGCCTGAGATTGAGTATTTTCTTTCTTGTCTTTCATTAGATCCATTATGCCTCCAAGAGAGTGATTATCAAGCTATGGAAGACTTGTATGAGTTGGAGAATCTTGAACATGTGGATCCCATTGAAGCTTGGTTTCAAACAATCGTCAATGCACCTCGTTCCCTCATCATTCAAGAACTCAATACAATATAAATTAAAGCAACTTGTTTCTCATATTGTGGTATGCATTGAATTTTACTTTTTAAAACTGAGTGTGAGTATATTTAGCATTCAGTTATGCACATGGATACTCTAGAAGTACTCCTACACTTGAAGGAGATATTCCTCTATCTAAATTAGGGCAGGGTAGTGTATGAGGAATAAATAAAGATATCATCTGAAAATAAAATAGTACAATAACACTCTTGAAACTACAATTCACTAAAGCACAACTATTGAAATTTCTATTATTACACACTCTTGTGGTAAGCCTTATCATGTGCAATTCACTCTTAATGCCTCATTATTTTGTAAAGTGATTTTTACTTTCCATTCATAATCTTAAAACCCCACTTCTAGCCTAATCATTCTAACATATTGTCATCCAAGAAATATTTTCAAGTTTCTCTTAGAAAGCATTGTTGAAAGGCCTCCTATGGCAAACCACTCCTATAAAACCTTAATGAGCTTTCACAAGAAACCTAGGATTATTAACTTGAGGAATCTTTAAGTCATTATCCCAGATGCTTATTATACATTGAATAATTGAGATTTGATATTATCATGGATAATGTTGTGCCCATGGGATAAATGTAAATAATTAGTCATGTGCCTGGAAAATATAAAACACTCTCATACCACCCGACTTGTTTACACTCTAAAGTTGTCAATAAACATTATACATTATCTCAAATATTTTGAGTGATATATAATAATAAAAAAAGGAAGAACCAGGAAGTACAAGCAAACCTACTTGACCACTAAATAGGCCTGTTGGAAGTGGAGTTATGCTTGTATGGTACAAAGGAAAACATATTGGGGTACTAAACAACCTATTGGAAGCAAGGCTATGCCAGGTAAGAGAGATGGAAAACACACATTGGAAAACTTAAAAAAAAAACCATGGGTCACATTTTTAAGGAAGGATCATTACAACCAAACATAGGAAATAAACTTGATATCTCTTAGAGATTGAACTTAAGATCTTTCAGGTGTTGTGCTTTGGGGTTCTATATTTTGGAAATAAGTAGGATTTAATGGAAGTGGGACCCTTAATTTAGGTGATTCACTTTGATCAAACAAGAGGAGCTTCAACTATAAGCTTGGTTATGGGGTAGGTTGGTCATCCCAAGGAGGCATCATTTTGTCATGTTTCTTTTTCCCTATTCCCATCCATCTTTTATGCCTTGGCATAAAAAACATGACTATGTCACTTTTATTTACAATGAGGATATTAAGATGAAAACTACCAACTCAGGTTACTCCCGAGATGCTTTATGGAAATTTTGATGGCTGGCTATTTCAAGATGACACATTATCTTTGCAATGACAACATTGTTAGAATTCCTATGGAAGACCTAGCATTAGTTATTCTCTTGGAAAATAATAAAGATCAATCTTGACATCACTAAATCTATGGTCACAGGTCTTTCTTATCTTATTGATGCAAAGGAAGTCGACATCATATACACTATGCAAAGGAAGTCTACATCATATACACTTACCTACAATGCTTTCATTCAATTATCCTATAATTTTCAATGAATTGGTAAAAGATAATGCAACATGACTCCAATAGAGAAACTCTAGACCTATAGTCTTGATCTTTGTTTAGGGGTTTTTCTTAAATGAGGGCATGCAAAATGATCAACATGAGGGGATGAAAGACCCTAGAATTATCGCATTTAATACATATATTTTCCCTTTGATTAATTATGATTTTATCTAATCCCTATCATTATTACTATCATTTTTCATGGGCTATGATCTTCAACATGGAGCATGATAATGTAATGATTTATTCTTTAGCACATTCCCTTTGTTTCAATAAGAATTACATCAAGATTGTTATTAATGGTGGTTTTTGTGTTATTTTAGGTTCTTAAGAAGGCGCATGAAAGTCTGGTAAAATATGTACATGCATCAATAGTTGATTGCTAAGTACACTAATAGCTGGCCCTGAATGTGCACCAATAACAATTCTTGCACTCAATTGGGGTTCGACATATTGGCACACTTCCGAGAGAAAACTAGGACATGGTTTGTCTCCATAATGATTTTTCATGCTACCACACGAGTCAAAACACACCCAGGTCACACGTGTGGATTTATATAAGCTAATTAATGCCTCTACGCCAAATTCACAACAAATTTCAAATAACCAACTTCCTCCATTTACGTGTAGATGAGGGAAATTCTCAAAATTTCTGGGACATGGGTTTTGTTCCCATTATGAAAAGTTGAGTAAGAAATGAGCCATTTTCCAAACTTTTCCATGGTAAGTAAGATAAGAAAATTTCTTTGGAGCCAATTTGTTAAAAATACACAATTTTCAAGCATTTCTAAATCATGCTCAGATTTGAAAAAATGGCTGATGCCACCTAAATTTGTAATGTAATATGTATAAAACTACTTGTGATAGAGAAGAGAGTATCATTCTAGTTTCATAATGTTGGTTTAGACTCCGAGATAGCTTCAAGATGTAGAAGACTCGGCTATATTTTCACTACAAGAAAATTGTGCCAAATTTTATTTTTCAATTTTTATTCCACTTGTGATTCTATAATTTGATTTATTTTAAGAGTGCAACAAGCTGGTTGGGAAGCCCCCCCACCTGGCTTGTTTTCCTCTCTCTCGTTTCCCTCCTTGTGCATTCAGAATACACATCTTTTGGTGTGAATGATTCGATTTGCAAGGTGTAGTGCAATTTTGTTGCTTTTAGATCTGAATGATTAAGTACTAATAGCATATGGTGTTTAAAAGTATCTGATTTGGTTTATTTTTTGCATTATAAGTTGGTGCAGAACGCACACCAATATAGAATTGAACTCACGAAATATCACTTTGCCAAACGTTGGACTACTAATATATTGCAACAACCTATCCTTTTCTTTGTGTTCTAGAAATTTGTGGCGTATGGTTCTTTGAATCTATGAGGCCTGAAGGAGGATACTATCAATGGATACCAACCTGTAGCTTTTATTTGAGTTCTGACATATAATCTGATTAACTTATTAATACTACGGGATGTTGTGTAATGAAATTTCAAAGATCAATTTGATGTTTTATGAGGAATTAAGGAAACTGAGCATATTTGGTAATGCTTGCTTCTTCCTAGAGGTTCAATTCTTTTAATAATGTAAGTCATGTATCCATAATATTTTGATACATATGTACATATGCAATGTATTATTCATGGATTATTATTAAATCCTTCAGTTAATATATTCTTTTGAAAACTTTAAAGGCATCGTCCAAACATCTGTGAACGTAGGGTTTATACAACGTTTCTTTAATTATGTTAAAAAAGAACTTGTGATACATACTAAGTCTATAAGGATTTGAATTCAATTTAAATGGTTCTAATTCTTAAAGTGCACATTTGAATTTGGATATGCCTGTAGTTTTAAGAATCAATTTCCACATAGTATATATGTTGGAAGGACCCACAAATAATGGTTTATGCTTAGGGTGAATTTTTGTTAATGCATTTCCATTGGATTTTATATGACAGCGCATGCGCAGGGTTGGATTCAAACCAAGAATATAGTTTTTTTTATATATTCGTAAATTTATGAAAGCTCCAAATTGGAATGAATTTGTGAGAATTATAATTTTAATGCTTGTAAGAGTATATGTATCATAATTTGAAGAGAGCCTTCAAAATATCACCAGGTTTGATATTTTGTTGCAACTATCTTTTCCTTGGATAAATTTGTTATCATGGTGTGTGGAAACAATAATATTATTTTTAGATACACAGGTTTCCACATTTAGATTAGAATTTCACATACAATATTAGATTTACCTTGCCACTTTGTATTTTTGCTCAATAAATAGCAGATCTAGATGCTTTCTTTTCTGCACATTTAATTTTGTCATAGGGTTAGTTTGCAAGAGTAGAATAACAAGGGAATTTGTTATCTCTTTTGATTTGGAATTTTGGATTGTGTGTTAAAAGGCTAATTTTACATTCTCTCATAGTGACTGGATTGACTACAATTTCAATTTTCTCGCTTTCTAGTTTAATTGGAGTAGCTCAGTTTAGTTTATGCCCAGGTTTCCAAATTGATCAAATAAGTAAGGTTTGTTCTTTAGCTAGGGTTTTCTCTTTAAAATTGTCACTTGTTAGCTTTTGCTCTTTACTTACCAATAATTATGGTTTGTTTTCCAAATTGACCAATAGCTAGCGTTAGTTCTTTGATTGTCACTATTTAGGGTTCCTCCTTAATTGCTAATAATTAGGGGTTGCTTTCAATGTTGGTAGATTGTAGGATGAGTTTATGGTTTTATTTCTAAAGACCACTTTTGATTTCAGGAATATAATAGAGGATTGACTAGTGTAGGAACTCAAGGTGTGAGCAATTTCTAGACAAATTAAAGTTTTGTTTTGCAAGTCTCTGGAGTTTTTCTCTGACATTTCTTGTGATGCGCCTCGAGGCCCATGAACCTTGGACTAAGAATTTAAGTTGGTCCATTGATATACCCTATAAATCACCTAACAATCCTTCTATATTGAGGATTTGTAGAGTACTAATGTTGACCATATTAGTCCCTTCTAGCTCGAGATCTTGTGAAGTTTCCACTTCTTGATCTTCATAGTATATGTGGAATGATTTCTTCTCACTAAATTTATGCCCCTTACTATACTTTTTGTCACAGTTGAAACATAGTCCCTTTTCTATTCTTTCATCCATTTGATGATGTGTCAACCTTGTTGGTTTAAGAGAGGGGCATGATTTTATCTGTAGTCATTAGTGACCAATTTTCTAGTGGTCATATTTTTACTTTCAACTTCCTTTTCAGATTGAAAGCATGCTCTAGAGATCTAGGTTGAAAGAGACACATTTCATGTTGGATGCTTTCCTTTAAACTTCCCATAAATAGGTCTAAAAAAATTTTATTTGAAATATTATTTACCTTGAGACTCAACTTTTGGAATTATTGAACGTGTTCTGTAATGGGAACATTTTTTCAAAGATTAAATGATTTAATAAGGAATGTATTCTATTAATATCCTCATAATGTGCTATCAATTCCTCTATAAAAATGAACCAAGATATAACTTAATCCTTTTTCTTTTCACAAAGCCATTTATACCATACATTTTGAGCTTATTATAAAAACATGGATGCAATGTTTATCTTTTTTAAAGTTTCCACTTATTTTAGATCAAACTATTGCTCCATCTGAAATATCCATATTTTAGTATCATTGCCATTGAGCCTCCTCGTATCGATCTTCAGAATGTAGTAGTTCATTGGTGCTGACCCGAAGCTCTAACTATATGAATATTGAATTTAAAATTGAAGATTATTGTTTTTCGATTCAATATTTGTGCTCTCCAAATGTGATAAAATATTTCTCGTAGGTGATGGAGTTTCAACGCAATGGTTCTCCTTGTTTTCATTATTTCCTTGGATCTCAGTATCCCTTTTAAAAAGCCTCTCTGAGAGAATATTTTCTACGACTTTCATGGATTTTTGTATTGCTTTGTTATTTTCATTCATCTTTTTTTCCATTTCCTTTTCTCTTGATAACTTGATAAATCAACCTTTTCAAGATACTGCCATCCATTTCATTAGCTTTCTTTTCTAATTGAGATACCTAAATTCTGTCTTGACTTTCTTCATGATTCAAGGATGTTCTTTCAATAGATT
>APFE031722830.1:0-19222 GCA_000404065.3 Pinus taeda
CTGTACTCATCATATCTACATCAAGGAGGATTGTAAACCAGTCAGGCAACCTTAGAGGAGAATGAATCCAGCCCTCAAAGACATTGTTAAAGAAGAAGTGCAAAAATTGTTGGATGTGGGATTCATCTACCCCATCTCGGATAGCGAATGGGTTTCTCCTCTAGTGTTGGTGCCCAATAAAAATGGGAAATGGAGAATCTGTGTGGACTACAGAGAATTGAACAAAGCCACCAAGAAAAACCACTTCCCTTTACCTTTCATAGATCAAGTGTTGGATGGACTGGCAGGGAAGAGATTTTTCTCTTTCCTAGATGGGTTCAGCAGGTACAACCAGATTCAAATCAGCCCGGAGGACCAAGATAATACCACTTTCACTTGTCCATGGGGTACCTTTGCCTACCGTGTTCTTCCCTTTGGGCTATGTAATGCCCCTGCCACTTTCCAGAGGGTTGTCTTAAGCATCTTTGCCGAATTGGTCCATGATTCAGTAGAAATCTATATGGATGACTTTACTCCTTATGGGTCTAGCTTCTAGGAAGCCTTGTCCAACCTGGGAAAAGTTTTGAGCAAGTGCATTGAGATGAACCTGTCCCTCTGTCCTGAGAAATGTGAGTTCCTGATGATTGAAGGGACCGTGTTAGGCCATTCCATTTCTCGCCAAGGGTTACAGGTGGATCCCAACAAAGTTGCTATCATCAAAAGGGTCCCCCCTCCTCAGAAGGTGAGAGATGTCCGGAGTTTCCTAGGCTTAGCCGGGTATTACCGCAGATTCATTAAAGACTTTAGTAAGCTAGCCTCACCTTTTTTTGGCCTCTTAGCAAAAGATGTTGAGTTTAAATGGTCGGATGACTGCCAAAAGGCCCTGAATGAGTTGAAGGATAAGTTGGTGTTTGCTCCAATTCTGAGAGGCCCAAACTGGGCCCTACCTTTCCACATCCACATTGATGCCTCGAACAAAGCCATAGGGGCAGCTTTAGGACAAGTTGAAGAAAAACTCCCATATGCTATATACTTCGTCAGTAAAAACTTATCCAAGGCATAAATGAATTATACGGTAACTGAGAAAGAGTTCCTCGCTGTGGTCCATGCCCTGAACAAGTTCCGACACTATATCACCGGCTATCAAACATTTGTACATACTGACCATGCTGCAATCTGATATTTAATGAATAAGCCTGATGTGAATGCTTGTATTATCAGATGGTTACTTTTGTTGCAGCAGTTTGATTTGACCATCGTTGACAAACCAGGTAAAGAAAATGTTGTTGCTGACTTTTTGTCTAGAGTGAATTTGACTGCAGGTGAAGAAGAAATAGTGGATGACCAGATGCTAGATGAGCATCTGTTTGCTATCTCAGTAGTACTCTCCCCATGGTTTACTGACATAGCCAACTACCTGGTCTCTGCACAGTTCCCTCCACACTTATCCTCAAAGGAGAAGAGCAGAATCGTGAGGAAAAGTGCCTCATTCACTTGGATCGGGGGCAAATTGTTCAAACTTGGCCCTGATCAGATCTTAAGGCGTTGTGTGAGGGAGGAGGAAGTCTTTGACATCCTCCTAACTTTTCATGATGGGCCTCGTGGAGGACATTTTGCAGCCAAGAGGACTGCCTTCAAGATTCTACAGGCAGGCTACTATTGGCCCACTCTTCATGAAGATGTCAGAAGATATATCAGCCAATGTGACTGATGCCAAAGGATGGGAAAACCAACCCCAAGGGATGAAATGCCTCTCCAACATTAGGTGACCCTTGAGCCATTTGAGAAGTGGGGTATGGATTTTGTGGGCCCTATCAACCCTCCTTCAAGGCAAAAATCTTACATCATTGTGTGCACAGATTATCTGACAAAGTGGGCAGAAACCAAAGCAATCAAAGTAGCAACAGAAGAAAAGGTGGCCGAGTTCTTAAGAGAAAACATTTTCTACAAATTTGGCTACCCAAGAGAGATAGTCAGCGATCAAGGCAGCCAGTTCACCTCCAATTTGATTGAAGACCTACTCGCTCATCACAAAATCAAGCATAGGACTTCCACCCCATATCACCCTCAAGCGAATGGGCAAGTGGAAGTCACCAACAGAGCATTGAAGGGGATCTTGACTAAGGTGGTGAGCAGTAGCAGAAGTGATTGGGCAGATTGCCTGGTTGAGGCCACTTGGGCCTACAACACCACTTGGAAGACCACAACCAGCTTCACACCCTATGAGCTGGTCTATGGAAAGAGAGCTTTGCTGTCAATTGAGTTTGAATACAACACATTGAGGATGGCAGCTCAGCTGGACCTAGATCTCAGCCATGCTCAACAAGAAAGGTTAATGCAACTGAATGGGTTGGACAAAATTCGAATGCAAGCCCTCCTCCACTCAGAAGTGACTCAACTTCAGAGGAAGGTGTGGCATGACCGGTACCTCAATGACAAACAATTCCAGCTGGGAGATTGGGCGCTGCTATATGATTCCAGACATAAGGGTTTCAAAGGAAAGTTGAGAACGAGGTGGCTAGGACCATATGCAGTGGAAAGGTGTAATGACAATGGTTTTGTCCTTATTCAGACTATTGACGAAGAATCCATTCCCATGCTCATCAATGGGCATCGACTAAAGATCTATAGGAAACCTCTTTCGAGGCAAGAGTTCGTCAAAACCATGGAAAAATCAGTGCTGGTCATAGAGAAAGGTTTTGCCTCTGTTTTGGGCACACCCTGAGCATCATTTCATATTCAAAAAAAAAAAATGCAATAAAAAGATCCTTGGGTGAAAACCTTTCTGAGGTGCCCAAGGCAGGTTGTAGGGGTGAAAACCTCATTGAGGCGCCCCTGCTGTCTCTTTAAAAAAAAAAGAATGGGAATAAAAATATCCTTGGGTAAAAACATTTTTAAGGCACCCAGGCAGGCGGTAGGGGTGAAAACCTCATTGAGGCGCCCCTGCTGTCTCTTAAAAAAAAAAAAAAAAGAGAAGAAAAAAAAGAAAAAAAGGAAAAAGAAAAGAGAAACAAGAAGAAAAATCTCTGAAAATGTTGCAGGTTGCAGGTATATAGCGCACAAAAGGAGGACTGTCAACTCAAAGACAAGGGTCCCTATCAAGCTACAAGACAGCCTCTCATGCACACCCACCGTGAACACTCATTTTTGCAAAGCTTGGGGCACAATCGGACCATGGTTCAGCCTTCTACAGGAAGCTGCAGGACTTTCTACAGGAAGTTCTGTATTTCTATAGGAAACTTCCTGTAGAACATTTGGACAAGCCAGAATCGACTGCAGGGAAGGATTTGGAGCTTTAAGTCGACTCAGGAGGCATGCAACCACCCTTTTCTGCCATCCTCCACTCGCTCCACCACTTTTCACCATCGCCACTCTAATCTGAGCAAGCATACCTGCACATGCAACCAGAACTCTGTTTTTTAAATAAGGAAAATTGTGATTTTTCAATCTCAGAAATAAGGCCTTCTGAGGCTCGAGCGCTCACCTGTTTAGGCGACCTCAAGACCTTTCACCTATGCACTTGGACTCAAATTATGACAACATGCACTCAAGGAGGAGAAACGGCTACAGGATGTCCTACAGGAATCTTGTAGCAGCTGATCGAGCTGGAGTACCTACCACGAAAACACCAGCAACTTGCAGAACTGGTGCATGCCATGTTCGCCACTAGAGGAACGGGTCTCCAAGACTCACAGCCAGCAGCAACCAATGCAGGGAAGCTCCAGCACCTGACCACGAAGCAGCAGCACACGGATCCAGCATCCTTTGTCTTGAAACCTGGAAAAATCCACGTCCACGACCACACAGGTAAGTAACTAACCTTATTTCGTCCAATTGCATGAACTATACTCTGAATGTGCACAACTTTGAAAATGGGCAGATTGAACAAGGCTGGTTGCCACTCGACTGGCCACCACAGCCCATCAAGCAGCCTCGTAGGATCCGAACTGGATCGATTATGACAAAAGGATGGATAATTGGCACGTGGGAAATGTCCAGTCGGGAAGAAGCGGAGGTATGACAAGATTGACGGTGGTAACTCCAGCGGAGAGAATTCGGCGATCAGGGGCACGCTGGGATATGATTGCGGTGACGTCAGCCAACGGACCATCAGGGACAGCTCAATCCCGCGCCATGAATTCCGCAGAAATTCGAAATCGACCGGTTGATACTTATGATGCACTGCAGTCATTTATGAAACAACCGTTTCCCAACCGAATGTGCATCCTCTTCCTCTGCAAGTGGTTAACCCAAAGTTTTCTACCTCTTCAAGCGTCCTTCTGCCGCTCAGACTGGTCCTGCAGTGCCGTAAACTCCTCCAGAAGCCGAGAACAAACTTCTACAGGAAACTGCGCTACAGGAAACGCGACATCCGAAGCAATGCAGACTGTTCACGTCGAGGGTGGTGAATTTCGGAGGTAGGCAGAATTTAACCTCCCCATGCAAAGAAAATTTTTCAAAGGTGGTGCAATCGACGTAGAAAAGGGGTAGAAAAATTTAAGTGCAATTCTGTCTGGTTTTATATATGTGTCGGTGCTAAAATCGTCATAGTCATCTACATGAGAAACTTTCTTCACACATGAATGAAAACTCCTTCCTGTAGAGGGTGATACCCTGCCGAAACACTGTCAAAATTGTAAATTTTATGCCGCTGAGTGTATAACGGAGACGTGGCTCTACGCTCCGAGTGAAAATTCTCGAAATCCTCCTTCTGTATAGCTGAGCAGGCAAATTCAACAGGGTAATCGACCAAAGGTATCTTTTTTTTCCGCTCTAAGGAGAGAATCTGCCTAGAATTCCCAGTCTGTGAGCGCAAACACAGAATTTGACCATGCCGGGTGGGTTCATTCGAAAGGAACCGTCAGATTCAAAGAAGTTACGGGAAAACCCTGAGGTGGTAGACCTGTTTTCCCATGCACAATGGATGTCATTTTGTGACAAGCTCCAAGGGCATGACGATGAAATTATGGAAGAATTCCTACGGTCCCTGAAGCCGAAATAAAAAACATTGGCTGTCATCAATTTCAGAGGACTGACCCTCAAACTCACCCCACAGCTCATCAGCAGGGTGACTGATCTTCCAATGGGAATGTCATGGGATAAGGAGGAAAGGAAGCTGGGTAAGAAGGCTAAGGAAGAATTCTTCTTGCCAGAAGAACAATTCTCAGAAGATAAAAACGGAGTTTGAAGGACTAGCCTACAGCCACTCTGGAGTGAAGTCAACCTCCAAATTATGAAGTATATCACGTGCGAGGGGCGATTTAGCATCATATATGGATATCATTTTCGGTTGCTCACCGAACTCAGATGCCACATGGACCTCCCCTCAGAGCAGAAATTGAGCATTCCATATTTCCTCTTGAAGTCCATGACTGAATGTGCCACCAAACTCAAAGAAGGGACACCAGACCAGCTAGCTCATCATGGGCTTATTAAGCTCCTTGTGGAAGATGCACTCCACACTTTCACTGTCCCTCTCTCCTGGGAAATTTTCCGGAATATGTCAAAGGATGATGACATCCGAGTCTTAGCTGAGGAGCTCACTTCTTCCAGCAGTGAGGAGAAGGAGCCTCCTCAAGCCAAGAAGAAAGCTAAAAGACAAGACACCCCTGACAAAACACCCAAGAAGGAGCAAAAAGGAACACCAGCAGCAAAGCAAGCTGCCAAAACAGGGGATGATGGGATTGCCCCAACGCCCAGGGAAAAACGATTACAGAGCAGGGTAGAACGGACTGAGAAAGTCCAGGACAGTAAGGGCACCCCTAAGGCAACCCCAAGCAAGATGAAAGAAAAAGTCCCCTCAGCCAAGCAGGCTAAAACCATGCCCTCGATTCCTACAGGAAAGCAGCATACTACTCCTACAGGAAAGCAGCAGACTACTCTTATAGGAAAGCAACAGAGTACTCCTACAAGAAAGCAATAGGGTACTCCTACAGGGAAGCAGCAGAGTGCTCCTACAGGAAAGCAGCAGAGAATTCCTACAGGAAAACAACAAGGTCTTTCTACAGGAAAATTGAAAATGGCTTCTACAGGAAGCCAGAAAGCAACCGCTACAGTTCTTTCTACAGGAAGTCCGAAAGGAGGACAACAGAAAGAGAAATCGGCTGAAATCCTAGCTAGGGAGGCAGCAACTGTGCTAGCCGCCCTAAGCACCTCTCCCAAGCCAAAGGAAAAATGAAAAAGGAGACTCCTCTGTATTTCAAAGCAAGAAAGAGTGTGAGAATTAAAACCGGCAAACCCCAACCTCCATCCAAAGAACCAATCACTATTGTGGATACCCCTACCACGCCAAGGGATAAATCCCCCTCCAAAGCCTCCATTACTTATGAGTAGGGGAGCCCAAAAACATCTTCATGGAGGGACAGAATGGAGAAATTAAACTCAGAAGCCTCTCTACAGGATGCTGAGGCTATTCTACAGGAAACTCGGGCTAGACTGAAAGAAGCAGAGCAGATGGAGGGGAAGGCAGTCGAGTCACCAGAAGAGGAGGAGGGAGAAGCCAAGTCACCACCAAAAGAGGAGAAAACTGATGTTGTCATGGAACCAAACCCACAGCCCAACTTGGGCTCTTATTATAACTTTCTGGAAGCAGGCAGAATTATTCCCCAAAAGTTTACAGTGCCACTATTTTTAGCACTAGAAGAAGAACGGGTACGAACCCACACATGGATGAGGATAGCTAAATCTAAGGGAGTAGCAGATATTGGGTCTCTAGAGGAAAGGCTCAAGGAAGCACAAAGAGAATTGGCAAGAGTGAGGCATGTGGAAAGCTCTCAGCAAGCCAAGTTGAGAGAAGAAAATGAGCTACTCAGGCAGCAGCTCCAGCTGCAGGGATAGAGGAAAGAAAAGGACATGGCAGCCAAAGATCCCTCAGCAGAGCCTCGAGGAAAAGAAGAGATGCAAGCTGATCTTGAGGAGTTCAACCAGCAGCTACAGGAAAGGGGACTGCAGGCAGATATGGAGATACAATCCCTAAAACAGCAGGTGCAAGAAAACGAGGCACAACTGGCCTGCATGGCTAGTTGGGCAATGGAAGCCCTGCAATGTAGGCAGCCAGCCAAATCTTATGGCCTGTACCTAAGGGACCAGTGGCTGCAGTTCCAAATCAATACACCAGCACAGAGGGGTATCTCTCACATCCAAAACCCCTAGTAGTTCACGGATTTGCGTAACACCAGTTCATCAGAAGATAAGGCCAAGCTCTCAGAGTTTTACCTCCATAATTTAGCCCTTCCAAACATCACTTCGTGGGACCCCAACATAGCAGTAGGGGACATGCAGCTAATGGCAATGACCTCATGGTTAAACCACGAAGAGAAGAGAGCAGCTAAGGTCAGGAATGTCATGGAACGGGAGTTACATGAGCCACTGCTGATTAGAGCAGAGCCGAGGGACCCCACAGCACTGATATCCGCTCACCAGCACCTAGCAACCAATTCTCAGGGTTTATTAGAGTACATGGATCGACAGGCCCAGGCCATAGCACACTTCGAGGATATGGAGAGGTTACTAGGGGACAATTGTGTTCATGCTTGCACCCATAGGTGGAACACATTGTCCCACAGCCTCAAAATTCGAGAATATCACACTCCAACTCAGATGAGGGAGGCTTTGGCATGGGTACCTCTCTACAAGAAATCTATGCAAAATCTTCAAGCCAGTTGGATAGGCCTCAAGCTAAGTCCACCTTTGCTTTTGGGATTGTTAGAGGGAGGCTCAGAGGAGGAGGAGCATAAGCAGTGGGAAGAAGTGGAAAGGAAGGCCGGATTTCATGATAATGTGGAGGACACTACTTCAGAGGCCTGGGATGTAAGAGTGGCCATCAAAGTAATGAAAGACGAGGAGCTGGACTAGTTGCTCAAGGATGAGCAACCCTTTTAGTAGGGGGGTGATGATGAGCCCCAAAATTAGTAACAATTTGGGCTCATTTGGCCTAATTTTCCTTGTTCATTCCCTGTTCAAATCCATCATTTTCTATAGTTTATGCATTATTTTTAGTATGTTTATGTCTTTGGTACGAATAGGGGAAGTCACTTGTCCTAGCTGGTTAACACGTGTCTATTTCAGGTTTTTTGACGTCTATTGGAGCAAAGTCAAAGCAATCATGAGCTATAAGGCAGCCAAGCCTGAGGTGAGGACTTGAAG
This sequence comes from Pinus taeda, assembly GCA_000404065.3. NCBI lineage: Eukaryota > Viridiplantae > Streptophyta > Pinopsida > Pinales > Pinaceae > Pinus > Pinus taeda. The sequence goes on from APFE031722830.1 coordinate 8,125, forward strand.
GGGGGGTGCCTATGGCATTCAATGACCCTTCCTCGGGATCTTCACCTCCAACTCCGAGCTCCAAAGACCACCAAACCGAATCTAGAAGGCAGCCAAGCAGCATTTAGAAAGGGACTGTTTACTCACAGTTTGACAGCCGAGTTCCACAAATTGAGGTGGCTAGCTAGGTCCCTCATGATCTACAAATGTTGAGGCCTCAGCCTTTGTAAAAAGACTTTTGAAACTATTGTGTACTTGGCACCTCAGTGCTACAGCTCTATTTTGTTCCTTTGTAGCCATTTTGGGCATGACTATTATGATTCTTTTTGGATAATGAGAAGCAGTTTGGTTTCCTATCAAATCTGAGTTTTTCATAGGAGCCAAAGCTCTCAGGGTTGGGCCCAACCTGAGAGCCTAGGACCTCCTTTCTGTATTGTTACTTTTCCTTTACGCATCACTATTTTCCTTTATGCATTTGAATATATTTATGGTGAGTAGATTTCGTTATGGTTGCTGGAATAGATCGTTGTTTATGAATTATTTTGGTTTAGGTGTTTTGGTAGGATAATAACAGCAAAACCTCCAAGAAAAGGGACAACCACACTCCTGGGTTTCGCCTCATCCTTATTGGATTTGGGGCTGGAATTGAGGAAACAGTGCTGCCTCACAAAAACACTAGTTTGCTTGTTTATGAAATCTTTTAGTGTGTTTGTTTTATTAGCAGAGATTAGTCATGGGTTTGGACATCTGAAATGTTTCTTTACATAGATGGTGTACAAAGTTCTCTTCCCAAATAAAGTTACTGCTCATTTATGTTGTTGATGGTTAGGCTAGATTAGTTTAGGATTTGATCATTTGCAGGTATTTGTTGATTTGATCAAGGTACACCGTGCAGGGCATCTTCATTTACTCATTCATCTACCCAAAGTATCATCTAAGCCACCTGTCATGTCTCTTAGCTAAGTTTCTCGTTCCCTATCTGCCCTTTTTGTCCACGAATCCTTACCTCCCTACCTATCATTGCCTTAGCCTTCTTCAAGCCAAGTCAACATTATACATCTCTTCACCAATCCACCCACTAGTCCTTAGGCCATTTTTAGACCCCTATCCTACCTCCAGATCCATCCATGCACCTTCCCTCACTCATCCATCCCCTAAAAACCAATTTCCAAACATCCTGTAGAAATTCTGGAACTTCCTGTAGAAATTCTGGAACATCCTGTAGAACCCTTGCAGACTTCCTGCAGAAGCTCACAAGTGAGGTTTCCTGATAGTCAACCCTTGTGAAACTCTGGGGAAGAGTGTTCGGGACTCCTTAGACCCTCTCCGAACCTCTCCAACCATTTCCAAGAATTCCTCTTCCTTGATCCACTCCTGCACAGTGAAGCACAGTTCAAGCATATGCATGTGAAAATCGACACTTAACCAAAAAAAATACAAAAATATACTTTCTAGGACAAAATTAGTCTAAGACATATACATTTTCCCTTTTTGAAGTCAATGGCATCTCATTTAGTAGTTTGCATTCTCATTTTTGCATCAGTAGAACTAGCTGGTAGAATTAGGGTTTGCTAGGGTTTGCATGTCTTTTTGGCTTTCAATCTCTTTTCGCAAGTAGATTAGCTTCCTTTGAGTTAGCTTTCATCCATCACTTAAAAGCTTCTTCTGAGAACTAATAGAAGTTGGCTAAAGCCCCTAGCGGACTTGTGTCGACTGACCAAGTGACAGCTGCGACAAGAGCTAGTACTCGTGCATACAGCACCGTCGCTTCCAAGTTTGTTACGAACAACCGGGTTGATAAAAGTAAAGAAGGGAGTCCCAGGAGTTGCAACATTATTGCTGCAACACTGGAGCCCACCAGTCTGCAAGTTGCAAGATTGTTGTGGTCTTTCTCAATGAACCCTGGAGATTGAGCTTGAGCATGGTGTCCTTAGTCATTACATTAATGGTAGCCCCAAGATCAATAAAAGTGTGTTGGACAATGGTGCCATTAATGTGCACATCTACTACAGAGCTTCCAAGGTCCAAATACTTCAAACAAATTACCTACCCCAACATTAAGTCGAATAGTTGTCCAATGACATTAATGGTAGAGGTGTCTCTTTTTCGCCTCCCTAGATGTTTGAAGCACTTCTCCTTAATCAACTTGTTGTAAATAGGTACATCCTTTATGTCTTGGAGAAGTGGAAGTTTGACACATAGATTTTTCAATTCACCCAGAAGTTCATTCTCTTCTGGGGTAGGTTGGATTAGATAAGTTAATCTCTTACGAAAGGGTGGTGAATTTACTTTAGGCATGCTTCCCTCTCTTTCTTCCTCACTCTCCCTAGGTGGAGGTAGAGGTTGGTTGTTTGGGAATACTCTCCCAGATCTTAGGTTGATTTCCTGAATCTCCACAACATAAGCAAGATAGGATGTCTCTCCATTGTATACTTGTTGTGCATGTCTGTTGTTCGGGTTTAGATTTGGCTGGGCAGACATTTGGGGTTGTTTAGGTGGAGCAGGGTGTAAAAGATGTGGTTGAGTAGGTGGTGAAGGAAATAAAGCTGGAGCATTTTTGTATGGGGGCCTCCACCCTGGGGTGGTGCATTCCACTAAGGTTGTGGTGTAGTATATGGTTGAAATGACTGGTTGGTTGGCTATGAATGGCACTAAGGTGCAAAGGACCAAGGAGGAGGTGTAGACCGGGAAGGATGAGCAGGGGGGCCCAAGAGGGAATGGATGTGGTCTGGTTGGGGTTGTAATATGCATGGGATGACCCTTTCATGCCTTGCTGGTATGGCCGAGGACCATGAGGTCTCCTTTGATTTATGTAGAAGAGCTGTTCAGTCACCCCTTTAGTCCCCTGATACACATATTTTAGTCCAGGTAGAGAAGGGAACTTGTCTGTGGAGTGGTTTTCTTCACATATCGAGTAGACTTCAATCAAATTCAACGGACATTCATTCCTAGGGTGCCTCCTTGTGCATCTAGGGAAAAAAATGGCTAAGGCTCTCTCTGCTTCCTCCTTATTTCTCTTGATGTGCATAGTGTCCATCGGTAGTGCAAGGGATTGCAACATCTCACTCTTGAAATCTTCCAGCATATTTCCAATTTCAACTTTGATGGATGTATTGGAAGAGGATGGACTTACCATAGGTTGACTACCCCTACCCTTTTTCCTAGCTGCCCTAGAATGGTTCCTAAAGACAGTCTTGATATCTTGATAGGGTAGTTGGTAGATGTCCCCTCCTGTTAGCAGGTTTAGGGTATCCACTCTCAGTGACTCAGGATCAAGTGTGCACCTGGCCCTTTTGTAGCTAAGCTGAAATATTTCTTCATAATCCTCTAGGGATTCATCATGCCCTAAGGTCATCCTAAAAATTTCCTTTTTAGTGTCTTTGGACCTACAGTAGTCTAGATACTTGTTGTTGAAGGCTTGCTGCATCTGAGCCCAATTTGTGATTCTATCCCTAGGTAAACCCATGAACCAACACAAAGCTGCATCCCTGAGAGTGGATGGGAATAGTTTCAAATTTTTCTCATCATTGGTGTAAGCATAGGTTCTGCATATGACAACAAACTCAAACAAGAAAGTGTCTGGATCTTCTGAGGTTAGGCCATGGAAATGAGGAACAGCAGAGGGGCTTATATTCTTCATCTTGGTATCCCCATTAGTTTATATGACAGGAAAGGCACCCTCAACTCTTTCTCTATTTCCTTTGTCATTTCTATTTTCAGCCATTGGGTCAGTTGGAATGGGTTCTTCTTCTTCTTCTCCCCTTGTAGGCTCTTCAAATATCTCTGGTTTCTCACTTAAGGGGTTCTCCAATTCACAGCCATCGAAGAAGAGGGAATGTTGGTTGTTTGAAGCAATAGGGGTATTTGGTGGAAATTTCCCTAAGTTATCCCTATTCCTATGAGGCATGAAAGAAGTGTTTTTGTTTTGTTTTGTGTTTTTTCAAGCTTTGAAAATAATTGCATAATTGAAATTACAAACTAAATGGAAACTAATTCACTGAATGAAAACTAACTTCTTGAATGAAATCTCACTTGCAGAATGGAAAAGAAATCAAACTAGATTACTTTTGCAAAAATGAAGCTAATAGCAGAATGTCAGAGATAAGAAATGGAATAAAGAAAGCAGAAATCACATATTACTCAGACACCTCCCTAGAAACGGCACCAAAAATTGATGAGCACCTGTATTGTAGCAAGAATGCTACAACTCCTGGGGTTACCAACTCTACTTTATCAACCCGGGGTTCGTACAAACTTGGAGGCACCTTGGAGGTGACAGTGTTGTATACATAAGTAAATGTGATGGGCCTACTTTTTTTCACTGCTAAGCTGGCGATAGACCACTAAGGTTTTTAAAACCAGACTTCTATTGATTCAAAAGAATCTTGATTACCAATGAGGAAAAGATAAATCTACACTAAGAGAAATCTTGTCTACTGCAGTAAGGAAAAAGATTGAAATCAAATGCTTAAACACACCATTCTTCTAACTAACTTCTAAGAGGCCTTGCTTCAAAAGAATGCTAAATTAACATGTATGCAATCCTACTATCCTAGGCATGCAAATTAAAACATCAAACATTCTATTGGTGTGCATGTAAATGAATAAAATAACTATGTTTTTCTTTTTGTCTTTTTTTTGTGTGTGAAAGTGTGAATGCTAACTTCTTTTGGTGATGTGGCAGGTGGCTTAGGGATGATGCTGAATGGTCAGAAAGCTTGGGAGACAAGTAGGGGTCATTTTTTAGCTTCCTATGGGCTTTTTCCACAATTTGGCCTCAAAACAAGCCACTACAAGTCAACCTACAGGATATCCTAATGCGTTCTACAGGATGTTCTGAATTCCTACAAGATCCCTTGTATTCCTACAGGATACAGCCGAGAGCAAAAAGAGGGATGTTGAAGGTGATGGAAGGCTTAGGGAAGGTGGATGGTGGTTGGAATGAAGCAAGGGAGTGCCTAGGACTCCTTCAAAGCTCAAAATCAGAGTTGTGAGGTGGATGGATTTGCTCAACAAGCTTTGAGAAGTACTCTTTTGAAATGATGAAATTTGTGAGGGTTTTAGTGAAAGAAAGTGATGACCATGGATGGATGAGGTTGTTGATCATGACATCTCTATGTACTATTGAAACTCCTACACTACATCAAACATTGACATTTATCCATAAATCATGTAAGCCAGTAGGATTTCAGTTAACTAAGGAAAATAGAATTTCATGAGCTAGTTGCCTATTTCATGCATGGAAATAACTTGCAGAGTAATATGAAACATTGATGAGATCTAATGTGAGACTAAAGATGGAAGAAATGATAACTAAATCCTATTCTTGCAAACTAATCAAATGCTGGCCTAAGTAACAGAAAACCCTAAATTCCATGAGAAATTAGAATTCTATCTTTTTAGGGCTACATAGGAGTTATTTCCTCAAACCATGATCCCTGAAGCGAGGAGTGAGGCCAAATCCACCTGGTGAAAGCTTTTTTATATTCCTTTATCTCTTCTAAGTTATTGTTGAAGTAAGGCACAAATGGAAGCAAACTAATTAAATGCACAACTACTTGCATGAAATAATGCTATAGACAATTCAACTATGAAATCAACTAAACATACAAATACAAGAAGAGAAGCCTTTGCTGCTAGGGTTTGACCCTAACCCAAGAGCTTCATCCCTCTGATTCAACTTAGTGCTGGATCAAGGAAATGCTCATTCTCATTATCAAATTAGAAAATTACATAACAATGTCTTCCACAAGTCTTGAACTCGAAAACGACTAGTGTTTTTACAACAAAAATTTGAATCATAATGAGGCTGTAGTCCACTTTATTTACACAACTAAAGTCTCCAACAACTTCCTTAAATCTAGGGAGGCTCGGCTCCCAAACTCGAGATAAACTATCACTTGCTTGGTTGCCTTTTGATCTCCATGATTTGGCTGCTTGTACTCCGAGCTAGTGTGATTGATGGAAGAATATTCAAATGAGTGAGGAGTAAATGAGGAGGATCTACCTCTTACAATCTCTCCTCCCTGTCTCATTCGAGTTTCAACCCTTAATTAGCCAAAGTTTCCATGATTTTCTCTCAAAAACCTGCAATCAATGCACATTAGTCCACTAGGCATAATATCTCACTTTGACTCATCTCATTAGGCAAAATACAATCAAAATATTTAATAAATTATGAGAAGAGTTTATTTGAATAAGCTAGGAGGTGTATTAATGGTCCATATAGTTACCCAATGATGAGGCTCATTAGGGGGGTGTATTTGAAAAGACTTAATATTAAGTTGTCCAATATCTCCCCCCGCCTTCATAAATATGAGGGTTGGATGTGATGAGACATTCGACAAGACTTAAATTTATGAGGGTGGGGATGGCAGGAGATATTGGACGAACCTTAATTTTAAGTTTCGTCCATTATATCCTCACAACCCCACTTTGATAAATACGAGCATGAGGGTTGTGAGGGTGGGTGTGGGCAGAGTTATTGAAGGCAACTTAAAATTAAGTGGGTGTGTAGGAATATAGTGGATAAACTTGTCAATTTAGTGTATCCTAGGCGGTTTGGAGGGTTTAATGATAACCTCCCCACCTAGGTTCAAGTCTCATTATGACATGATGATCCATTGGGAGTAGCCTTCGCATTGGTTATCTTGACTATGTTGACTATGTAGTCCTTCATTTATTCTTGTGAATAGTAGGAAGAGTGATATCTACAACGAGAAAAAATATTGGACAAAACTTAAAATTAAGTTTCATCCAATATTTTTACCAATCCCCACACCCACTTTAATATGAGGATGTGGGTGAGCATAGATATTAGACAAAACTTAATTTTAAGTTTTGTCCAATATATTCCCACGTGTCCACCCTCATAAATATGAGGGTGGATGTGGAGAGAGATATTAGAAAAACTTAAAATTTTGTTTTGTCCAATATCTCCAGCAACTCCCACCCTCATTTAAATTTTTGTCCAATATTTGTCCCCTCGCCATCCTCACCCTCATTTTTTAGGTTTGTCTAATATCTCCCCCTATTCTAACCTTCATATAAATTAAGTTTATAAGTTTTGTCTAATATCTTCTTCCACCACCACCCTCACCCTCATTTTAATATGAGGGTGGGTATGTAGGAAGATATCGGGAAAAAACATAATTTTAAGTTTGTCCAATATCTCCCCACACCTCCACCATCATTAATATGAGGGTGGGGGTTATGGGGTTGAGGGTGCAGGGAGATATAAGACAAGACTTAAAATCAAGTTTTGTCCAATATCTCCTCCCACTCCAACTTCATTTTAATTTTTGTCCAATATTTGCCCCTACCCTCACCTTCATATTTTAAGTTTTTTTCCGATATTTCTCTCCTCCCTAACTCTCCTATAAATCGAATTTTGTACAAATTTTCATTGCATCCCCACCATCATATTTTAAGTTTTATAAAATATTTCCCTCCAACCTCACCTTTATATATTAATATGAGTGTGTGGGTGGAGCAAGATATTGGACAAAACTTAAAGTGGTGGTGAGGGAAGTAATATTGGACAAACCTTAATTTTAAGTTTCGTCCAACATTTCCTCTACCTCCGCCCTCATAGTTATGAAGGTGAAGATGAAGGTGAGGGAAAATATTAGACAAAACTTAAATTATGAAGATGAGAGTAGAGGGAATATTAAACAATCATAAGTTAAAAAGACAAACAAATTATAAGTTTGAAATCACCATCAACATATATAACAATAAATTAGAATATTCTTTTACAAATTTTAATTAATGTGATTTTTTTATAATACCTTATATAAACTAATTAAAAAGGTTGAATGGGTGCTTGTGATTTTTAAAATTTACTTAAATGTTTTCTCCTCATTTAAAAATGTCTTAAAATTCACTTGGTTTTAAAGAATAATTTAAATGGTTTTAAGGATTTTTCGAAATAAAATAAGAGGTTTTTAAAAATATTTTTATTCATCTAGAAATTTATGCACTTTTTTATTTTTTATCTTTCCCAAGGAATGTCTAGGCAAATCCGCCTATGGGGGTCACATCCTGCCGACCAAACTAGCCTAACCCCAAGGGAATCACGGAGAACCAAATCCATGACTTCCCAATGGCAAGGTGCTTTAGCGATGAGGCATTGACCAATTGAACTAACCCTAAAGATTAATGCACTTTTTCTCTTTTTTAAAATATTAATATGGACAACCATTATAATGCCATGTTTGTGTGGAAATGCATTTTCTTTACCGACTTGAGTTGGGAAAACACTATTCACCCCAACCAATCTAGAGATTTTATTTTTGTGTCAACCATTATAATGCCATGTTTGTGTTGAAAAGCATTTTCTTTACTGGCTTGGTGTGGGCAAACACTATTCACCCTAGCCAATCCAGGGATTTTATTTTTGTCGTCCAGTCAAATAAAAATTTGACACGTGGCAAAAATTAAGGGAAGGTTGCTCTGCGTACATGCCTTCCGCTTAATGAAATGATATTTTAAGGTCCATGAGACTAAAAATGGTCTATGAGACCATTAGTTCCCTGTTTTTTGCTCTTTGCAATTCAGTCCTTTTCTGATTCAAATTGATGATGAGATGACCCAACCTTCCAACAATCCCCTCGCTAAAAAGACAATGCCAAGAAACTGATGCTAACATGTTCTCATAACTTTTTATGATGTCTTTGAATGCATCACATTCCAAAATGAAATGTTTTTCCGATTCCACAGCCCCAAACGTGCAAAATGTACACACCCTTTCTTCCCAAGCTTCTTTAGGCCTTTTCCATTGTCCTATTTCACACCAAAGTTGATGTGAGTTGGTCCTTAATTGAGCAATAAGAACCTTTTCCCTCCATGAAATGCTAGCTCCCATGAACTCTTTTTGTTGTAAATGACACGTAGGGTTGAATTCCTCAATGTAATATTTTTTCTTTCTACCCAACTCTTTTCCCCATACCTTTTTACGAAACTTCTCCATAACAAAATCCTTTAGCTCCTTGCTATTTGTGGGACATGCATTGAGGTAGATATTCCATTTTTGCATCCATGTGTAGTTTTGTTTCATCCATGTTTTCTTTCTTTCACTGATGCCTTCATTGAAGATAACATTAGGCCATCTACCTACTCTCATTTGTTCAATTCTTTTTATGTATCTTATGAGCCGCACCATAGCAATTGCTTCAACGGAAGTTGCTCCTGTTTCACTCAACATTATCTCGTAAGGTACCGAACTTTTTATTTTGAACTTGCTCATGATCAAGCATTTTTGGATTTTCTCAATTTGTTTCCATTTTGAGACTTAAGTGCTGCTAGCCCACAATTCACACCCATATAGCATCACTGGACAAACTAGGAGTCCAAAAAGCACTTTAATCGTTTTCCAATCCCATAACTCTGCCTCTCTATATCTGTTTTGAAGAGCATATAATGCTTTCCACCCTCTTAAAATTCTCTTCTTTCTGCAGTCCTCCCAGTTGAGTTTGTTGTTGAAATGAATCTCAAGGTACTTGTACTCTACTTCTTCAAGAATGTCGTCATCAAAGAAGAAAGTATGCTGGCTCTGCTTCCTTTTATTAGAAAAAATCATTATTTTGGTCTTGCTAATACTAACTTGCATCCCCATTGCTCTACAAAAATGTTCAAGGGCATATAAGTGCATTTGCAATCCATGGGCCAATTTAGAAATCAATACAATATCATCAGCATATAAAAAAAGCTTTATCACAAACTCCCCCCACTGAACACAATCTCCACCTTGCAGATTTAGCCACTCTTCCAATTTATCAATATATAGACCAAAAAGAGTGGGGGATAGAGGGCAACCTTGCTTGAATCCAATGTCACTTCTAAAGCTTTCTAAAATACCTGCTAAGGTTCTAATTTTGACTTTCAATTCTTCATAAAATCTATGGACAGCGGCTCTATAATGCACTACGCCACAACTTATCCCTAGGGACTGTGTCAAATTTAGTCATTGCCTCTGCCCGATGCCTCTGTAACGTCGCAGCCTCTGCTTGACGCCTTTGTAGCATCGCCATAGCCTCTGTAACGCCACAGGATGACTACTGGTTGAACGAACAATGGAATCAAGAACTATTGAACACTCATATGAGCAAGAAAGTGTCAAGCCAGGGATCTCAAAACAAGATTTCCCAAAATCTCAGTACAAGCTCAAAATCTCCTGTACCTGTCCAAAATCGTGTGTTCAAAGCCATCATAGTGAAAATAACAATGGCAGTGAGACACACTAAGACCAAATTCCTCTAATGGTGATGACACACACTAAGACCAAATTCCTCTAATGGTGATGGTCGTAGTAATTTTATACCAAGTGAAGCCTTCAAACTGTGTAATGTTAAAAACACAATAAAATCCTCATCGTGTGGCCTACTTGTGAATGATTCCATTACAAACAAACAATCTGAACACAATGCTTTTGCAACAGCTAATAACCTCGTGCAGAGTGAAGCTTGAAACTGTAACACTTCTATTCTAATTTTGGGGACCAACAATCTCCTTGTTCCGATCATTTTGAAGGAGACACAACTAATCTAGTCGAGAGTTTATTGTCTATCTTCTCCAGACTGCAATCTGTTCGTTTTTAATGTTGCGATCTAAGATTACTACCAAGTTAACCGTCAACGAAATTCAACCAAACAATGGGAAAAATTAAGCAATTCTTAAATTATACCCAGACGATTCAATTACGAGGTTAACACCAAAAAGTTAATTAAACCTTACGACAGTCATTCATTCAAACTTTGATGTAGCATAAAATTTTTGCTAGAAACACAGAGCCATAAATTTACTTTCATTATGTTGGCTCTCCGTTAATGGTAGTATAGAAGGTTAACGCTCTCCATGTGTTTCATTGCATGTGCTTAAATTTAGCAATGTGTCTATTTACTAACACTTACAAATTTCGAATCTTCAAATGAACAATCTAATAAATTCTATTGTCTAAAATTAAATATTAAATTTGATGAAACTTTATGAGATTTTTACAGTATGGTATCATGCAATCAGCGAGGATGTCTTAAAACGTCGTATATCTTGTTGTACAATTTTAAAGTATATCATGAATCAATACCCCAAATATATATTTTTTAAAATAATAACGATATTA
>APFE031722831.1:0-13688 GCA_000404065.3 Pinus taeda
GACCAGTGTGATGACCGAGACCCAGACAAGATGGAGCACAAGAGTTCATTCTTCAAATGGTTGGTATTGGAATGTCCAGTGGTTTGGTTGTCCAGGGATCTATAAATTTAATCACAAAAGCATTGGAAGTTGTTGGTTGCAAAATGGAGTTATTACCTGATCCAACAACTGTCCATTACCATTTTCTTGATGGTCTTTCTGTTCGTGTTCATAGAAAATTTGAGGATTTTGTTGTTGAACTTACTGGTTATTTCCCACATGAAAAGGAAGGGATCTCCCAATTTTACAATGAATGTTGGAAGGTATTTAATTCTTTGAACTCACTGGAACTAAAGTCATTAGAGGAACCATTATATCCTTTTGGCCAGTTTTTTTTAAGAAGCCATTGGAGTGCTTGACACTAGCCTATTACTTGCCACAAAATGTAGGAGACATAGCCCGGAAGTATATAAAACATCCAAATTTACTGTACTTCATTGATACAGAGTGCTTCATTGTGAGCACAGTGAGTGCCTTGCGGACACCGATGATAAATACAAGCATGGTCCTATGTGATAGACATTTTGGAGGGATAAATTACCCAGTTGGTGGTGTTGGTGGAATTGCTAAAAATCTGGCTAAGGGTTTAGTGGATTATGGTGGGACAATTTTGTACAAGGCAAATGTCACAAATATTATTCTTGAAAATGAAAAAGCTGTGGGTGTAAGGCTCTCAGATGGAAGACAATTTTATGCTAAGAAGATAATTTCCAATGCAACCAGATGGGATACTTTTGGAAAGCTTTTAAACAGAGAAGCTTCCCCCAGAGGAGACAAATTTTCAGAGGCTGTATGTCAAAGCTCCCTCATTTCTCTCCATTCATATGGGATTAAAAGCAGAAGTTTACCTTTGGATACGGACTGCCATCATTTTGGACTTGAGGATGACTGGGCAAGACTGGAAGAACCTTATGGAAGCATTTTTTAGCATTCCAACTGTTTTGGATCCCTCACTAGCTCCTAAGGGCCACCATACTCTTCATATCTTTACCTCTGCTTGGATCGATGATTGGAAGGTAGACCTGAACCTTAAGGAGTATTTGCAGGAGCATGAAACCAAATTATTTTAAGAAGGTCTCTCAAAAATACTATAACATCAAGAAAGAAGCTGTGGCTGATGAAATTGTCAGCAGGCTGGAGAAGACACTTTTTCCAGGTTTAAAAGGAGCAATAACTTTTAAAGAGGTTGGTACACCTAAGACACACATACAATTTCTTGCTCGTGACAATGGGACTTATGGACCAAATTCCACAAAAAACCCTAAAGGACTGCTTGGGGTGCCATTTAACACAACGGTAGTGGATGGATTGTATTGCGTTGGAGATAGTTGCTTTCCCGGTCAAGGTGTCATAGCTGTGGCTTTCTCAGGAATAATGTGTGCACATCGAGTTGCTGCTGACATTGGCTTAGAAGAAAGTTGGAAATTCAAATTTCAAATAGAGGCTTCTATCAAGTTATCAACTACTGTTGTGGCTTATAACACTAGCTTGAAGAGTACTAGCCATGGAATTCATACTGAGTTCAGTCAAAAGGTATATCTCTGTACCCTTCAGTGTTCACAGGGACAAGCAAGGCTGGTAACAATGTTTCATCTACTGGCCTTGCTGCACTTACTGGTAAATCATCAACAGATAGAACTTTGCCACCTGCAAGATTGAGCAGTATTGAGAAATTATCTGCAAGCCCCAAGATTGTAAGTGACTTCACTAAAGCAGGTTATCATGGTAAAGCAGCTAGATAAAATACGAGCAACATCTGCGCAGTTGGGGGATTTTCCAAATATTTGAAATCCACAACAAATTCAAATTTATTAGCCCTTTCAGAATCAATGCTGACATTCGATATTCAAAATGTAAAAATAAAAGAAATGAGAACTAGAAAAGTAAGAAGAGATGTATCAGATATTTCAAGAAGCAAATCTATGGAAGTGCCTTTATGCATATCTAGAGATCTAGTATCTGCAGGAGTAGCAAATATTGAAAATCTTGCCACAGATGGTATATGTGTCAAGCCAGTGACATGTGAAATAAAGGATTCATCTAAGTCAATACGGTCTGAAGAAAAAAAAAGAGTTGTTGCTCCAACACAAGTGCTACCTCATTCCAATAAGGAAGAGCACAGTTCTATAAGGTCTTCAGGTGAGGGACAGGCACAGTTAAAAGCATTGCCTAGCAGGATTCAAGAAGGTGCTGCAACAAACAAATTACAGAAATCTGCCTCAATTGAGGTGGTGCATAACATTGCAGCAAAGAATTTAAAAAAGCTTGTCTCACACAGATACAACTTCTTTAGTGAAATTGATGGCAGAGGGAAATGTTTCCTCCATTGAGGATAGTAAAAAGAACAGCTGCACTAGAGTGGTAGCAGAAGGTTACCCTTCTGAGCATACTAAAAAGGGTGGAAGTCCTCATAGCAAAACATCACCAAATAATAATCTTGTTCATGAGACTAAGAAGAGTGGCAATTCGTAGAACTTTTCTTCTTTAAAGCTGTCCTCACGAAATCATACATCAGTGGTGGGAACTACAAGGTGCTAAATCTAAGCACAACGTGAAGACTGTGAATGTCAGTATTTCTGCCCAAAATTTCTGCTTTGGCAATAGGTGGCAACAACTTCTTATAAATGGTTTCATTGGTTATGACACAATTCTCATGAAAAGTTTGTTGACTTCTCGAGGTCAAGGTTATGTCTATAATTTTCAAACAAAAGAGCTTTATGATCTCACTTATCCACAAGAGTTTATTGGAACACCATTCAGATTTGAAGGTAGTCATAACAGAGTAGTATTTGCACCTCTCATATTGGACTATCTTGGATCAAAATGTGGGGTGCCGTTGATGTCATTGTTCGTCTTTTTCACCACCACAATGTCAGTGTCATTTACTATTAGGGAGACTCAATCATGCATGCTTCAGTTCACAGTTCAGCTTCAGCATCATGCACGTCATCGTCTTCCAACATTTCAACTCATTTTTATTCATGTGATTGGAAAAGCGTTTGATGGTACAGGGAATGGAATTTTCTATGACGAAGAGACTCAGAGGTTTTTCATGGCTGGAGAGCTGAAAGGGATGAATAAAAATGAAAAGGCATCTGCAGCTGGGCAGGATGTTAGACATCATCAATACAATTTTGGTGGACTTAATGACAGGTCTGTAGTTGGATTCGAAGAAAACAATGTATCATTTAAGGATGTTTGTTCAAAAACAGATAATGGTGATGAAGATGATGATGAATATATTGCTTTCAAGCCGGTTCCAAAGGATATATCTGCTGTGCATTCCCCTCATATTTCAGCTGGCAGGGAATGTGGTGAAGTGCCTTTTAGTGCCTCAAATATGCTCTGTCTGATGCATCCTATGTTTCCCAGGGTATAAGGGGAATTAAAAATTTAGAAATATCTGGCAAAACCAAACAGCATCCGTCAGTTTCTCTATCTCATAGATCACATTTGTTTTCAACACGCCCCTTCCCTGATTTTATTCCTAAGATAGGCATTAAAAGTGATCTTATATCTTCAGATGTTTCTGCTCCTTAGAGTCAAGCTAGTTTCTTGATGCAGTGTTATACTTTGACAAAACGATCTTTCGTTAATATGACTAGAGATGTGGGATACTACTGGTTAAGAGTTGTCATATATACATTTGTGACAATCTGCATTGGAACCATATACTACAACGTTGGAACTGATAGAGGTTCCTGTGCGTCCTATGTTTCTGGATTCATGACATTCATGTCCATTGGAGGATTCCCCTCTTTTGTGAAGGATATGAAGGTTTTTTAGCGTGAAAGGTTCAATGGACACTACGGAGTGCTTTTTGTCATTGCCAACACGCTGTCTTCAATGCCATATATGGCACTGGTTGCAACAATATCTTGGAAAATCACCTACTACATGGAGTAGGAATTCTGGGAATATACATGCTGGTTGCTGGAATTTTTCTTTTCTGAAAGATCTCCCCAAACCAGTTTGGCGCTATCCCATGTCATATATTAGCTTCAACTCTTGGGCATTGCGGGGCCAATACAAGAACGACTTGCTCGGAATAGATTTCAAAACCGCAGACTGAAGGAATGCCAAAAAATCAGTGGTGAATATATCTTAAAAAATGTGTTTGAAATCAATAAAAATCGGTCCAAATGGTTTGACTTGGTCTTCATATTCTCAATGATTTTTATTTACTGCATGATCTTCTTTCTTATGATCAAATACAACGAGAAGATTGGCCTTGCCTTGCGAGCATGCTATGCAAAGCACAAGATGAGGTCATCGGGAAAGCAGGTCTCCATGAACACCATAAGGCCTATTACTCCACTTGGCCATTCTGCTGAACCAGGATCCTCTCCATCTTGAACCAAAAACACAAGTTTTGTTGTGCGCAAGGACTTTCCTTCTTAACAATGGCCGACTTTATCTAGCCTATAAAGCCATGATTGGCTTTTTTGTATGTAGAATATGGATTCACTGATGTCCATACAAGCGGCTTGGAGTCAGTAAGGATGCTTCTGAGGAGGAAATACAGGAAGCTGTCCAGTATTATTGTTTTTCCCTGTTAATGCAAGCGGCCAGTTATGTGGTGTAGCGGAGATGATCGGATCCAATAAAAATGAAAGCGTTTGGTGAATTTCGACAAGTCCCCTCAGCATCGCATGATCCTCAGCAGCCTAAATCCTTCTGGATGTGAAGGGAAACTCATCAATCTGAAGGGATAGCCACCGCCACAATCTAAAAAGGCAAAAATTATTTTTTAAATCTATGGAACCGCCTAAAGGATTCATGCGCAGTAATTACAGAGTTATGGCCATGAGGCCAGCGCACAACTCCAGGACCACTGTTCAACCATTTTGAGGCTGCTCTATCATACGCAACCCTCACTTGCATAACTTCAGTTGCCAGTGGCCTCAGAACACTTGTTTTAGATATTTTATGCATTCATTACCAGCACAACTTAGCATTAAGAAACTTTATTGCTACAAATATCTTTGGGATCTGTTTTGTTAGATATTTTTTCAGTGATTTTTTTTCACTTGACAGCGGCTCAAGGGCCAGCATGTAAATATTGCCTATTTAAACAACGTTGTTCGTTGTTCAAAGGGTGAGAGCTGGTTGATCGATAATCTCATTTTGAGACTTGCTGTGTACGCTCTAAGAGATTTAATAAACAGAGCCTGTTGGAACATTTGTGTTTGGACTGTCTAAATGTGGATTCGATGGCTGAAGAATAAGATTACAAAATTCTTTTGCTTCTTCATGGACTAATAAGTTTTTCTCATCTCTTTCTGCAGTTGCTATGTTTGCTATATCATATCTGTGTCATGATCTAAAATTGCAGGAAGAAAGAATAGCTCAGATGTCACTTAGCCGTGCTCTGTCCTGAATTCCTGTTATTTCTCTATGTTTTCCTTCTAAATTAGCTTATGAATATGAATTCCTCTTGGATCATATTTATACTAGTTTCCTCCGTATATGAATATTGTTGTAGGAATTTCTCAATTTCTCCTATAGAATGTTCAGTCACGTTCCCTCTGTTAGCATAATGAAAGATTCTTAGCTGTCTTTCATTCCCTGACATCCATTTCATCCTCATTCAAACCTGATATTATTGCTTGTGTAGCTATCCTGCTCTGTAGTCCCTTATTTGCCAAAGAAAACACATCCTTCAGTCCACATCCTTGACTCAATGCCCAATGTTCTAAACCTCTTACGCTTCGCATGCCAACTCTGCCTGAATAGATCATCCATCACGCCAAACTCAAACAAAAACCCATGTGCATAATAACTAGCCTGAAATCATTTCCTAAACAAAGCTAAATCCCAAAGAGAGAGCCCTCTCTGACTATTGGTAGGCTAGGGCCGGCAGTCCAAAGCTTGGTCTGTGGTTACCTCGGCCGTATCTGTTAAGGAGCCAAGGGACAAACTGAGCGATAACATAACGGTGACTCCACTGAGGACCTAAATCATTTTGTTCATCACTGTAAACCCCGCTTTCTGGAGAAAGTGCTCCTTTTCTTCAGAGCTTTCCATGTTTAGTTCTGATCTTTGATGGTGAACAGGGATCAGGCACTCCAAAGTAAAGGCATCCACGTGGCGACTCCACTTCATTTTCATTCAAGACTCCACTGAGGAACGAACCAATTCTACAACCAAATAGTCTATATTCCAAAGCATTATCAGTAAGACAGGATGACCAGGTTCGTGGAAGATCTTTCATTTGATAAAGCTTTAGATGTATTCAGGGAGAGTTTATCAGAATTTGAGCTTGATGAAGAATTTTTCATATTGGTGTTGTTAAACACAGCAGGAGGCTCGCATAACCTTTTTCTTGATTTAGTTGTTGAAAGATATGAAAATTAAATTTAACTCTTGCAATCTCAAATCCCATCATATCATTTTCGTGATCCTGAAGAATTTTTTCAAAATCTTCCTTCCCCAAGTCATGAGGAAATAGTACTACCTTCTGACTTATAGATTGAGGATAATTATGTTTCCAAGGCAAAGACTGAAGATTTAGTTGCAGGGCTTATTACCAAGGATGCAACTGTTCCATCCGACCAAGAAGGCCCAGAAGAAGTTATCCCACATGATGTTTTTATTGATCCTATAGCAGACTACATGGAACTACTTCTTAACTCAATTTCTTTAGCATGCTTTCTCCCTGAGGACCAAATACATCAGCAGCGGCCTTTCGATACCACAATTTTGATCATGGGGGCACATGACTGAATAGTGCTTCCAAATTCATTAACAGTCAGTGAGCCAGTTCATCTCTTTTTTCAGTTGCTTAAGTGGCTGCACTGGTTATTTGATTTCACCTGAGAGCAAAGTAAGTGCTGCCTAGGATCAGTAGGTAGGATTAATAAGGCAGCCGACAAAGGGAATTTTGCAGAGAAAAGCATCAATTAATGGACAAGGCATTCTGACCTGTTGTTCATGACTTTTCGCGAGGAAAAGCCATCCCCAAGTGGAGCCACTATTAGCCTCCTACTCATAGCAGGTATTCACCTTTCGTGATTGACATATTTACACATCGAATATGTCATGCTTTGCTTGCAGCACTGTTCCATATTTGCTACTGAGGCAAAGAGGGCACAAAATCTTCAGGCACAAAAGTCATTTGTATTCTCGACGACCATGGACCAGGCACTATTAAACATTTCTCAAGCATGGCTAACACTACTATTGACTAATCTCGTTGGCCTTAGTAAGGCTGCATCCAAAAATACTATGAATGTTAAAAGGCAAGTTGCTTCAAATGAAAACTTTGAATATCCTAGACTCTGGGATGACTTGCAAAGTAGACATGTTGCAGTGCCATTGGCATCATGGGCACTTGCTAGTTGGGCGTGAGCATCATCTTCTAATAGATCGAAGATTGCAGAACTAGACAGGGATGGACATGTTGTTATGACTGCTATAATGGCACCTGAGCGAACTGTGAAATGGCATGGGGCTTTGATAACTCAACTTCTTGGAGGACATTGAGACCCATCATCATCTTTTATTGTTACATTACTTTATAGCTCAAGTATTGGTCGATGAGCAACCACTTCTCTACGCAAGTCCTCTAACATCACCTCAAGCATTTTTAGGTACATTTCCCTGTCTTGTTCAAGCAAAAGATTGCAAATCAGAGATAGAAGGGTCTCCCAGACATAACAAGGGAGAAAACTTGAGGACTGCTTGGCAGTGTTGGAGATACTTTAATGAGAACCAAACAGTTGAAACTTAGAAATTTCAGCAGCCAGAACTGGACCTACCTTAGTTCAAAGTCTACCTTCCGGTGCTGAATTTAGTACACTAAGTAATAACGATGTAGCTTACAGTCTTGCTATGGGTGCTGAATCAAATATTAGAAATGAAGTGTTAGCATCTTCAGATGTTGATATTGATGTTCAGCCGGTTGAAGTTGGGGGTAACAATTACATACAGACTACTTGGAAAACTCCGGGTCAAGATGGTCCAGCTACAAAAATTGCTGACATGACAGACAAAGATGCTGAAAGAATATCTAGCAACAATGAACCCATTGTAATTGTTGAGAACTCCTCTGTTGATGTTTCAAACACAAGGAACCATTTAGGGTCTACCAATACTATCTCTATTTCCAGCCTTGTTTTTGAGACAAATTTGACTTCTAGTGCCGCAAATGTGGTGAATCCTAAATGACATGAAAATACTAAATTCATGTCCGAAGTGAAGATATCTCTAATGTCTAAAGATGCAGAATATACATCCAATGGGATAACAAACACCCGTGTGGTCTCCAGTTCTTCTGTATATGCTGTAGATGATGTGCTTCAGAGATACATCCATGTTGGACCAATCACTGGGGATGATCCTTCTACTGGAGCTGCATTGGATACTCGCGTAAGGCATCCTGCTTCTGATCAGAGCATGCTCGAAAACAAAAAATAAAAATAAAACTGATTTTGACTCTGTCAAGGATGTTAAATCACCAGTGGATGCTGGACATACGATTAGGTTAATTGATGGTGTGCATGATATCACTGGGCCATGTGGGGGAGACACTACTCCTGTTACAGATATAGAGTCTTCAGATAAGTCAAAAATTTTTCCCAGAACACTGGGCCATTTGGATACCGTATCTGGGATAATTTCATTGGATTCTAATAAAAATCGCGCTTCCACAGATAAGTTTCCTTCAATGGAGCCTGAGAGTGTTCCAGATGAAGAACTAGGTTCTGATTTAAAGCAAGAGAAAGATGCAATACAAACTCTCGATGAAAATAGTGGTGGAGATGTATTTATTGGTCAGAAAATTAGAAAAAGGTTTGGAAATAGGCAGTACATGGGTGAAGTAGTTGGATTTGATCAAGAAACTTCTTGGTACAAGTTAACATATGAAGATGGTGATGAAGAAGACCTCGAACGGGACGAGTTGGAACCTCGAGAGAGTCAAGAAGTTTGTATTAGTACAAGTGAAGAGGGGCAATTCAGAAAGTAAAAGGAGAAAAGGGCGTTCAAGATCTCATATTATACATGTTGAAATTCCTGAGAATATTGCTATTACTGTGAGGCTGCCATCGGCTTCCAGTATATGTAAACTCAGTGGAAACAATAGCAGGTCTTCCTCAAAAGATGTTCTGGTGGGAAATGTTTACACATTCAATGTTCAGCACCTTCTTCCTATTGACATGTGTTCTGCCTAAATCATATCCGTGCTATGTGCCCCCACAATTTACAATTTTGGCCTACTGGTTGGACTCTCATAGTATTTCTAAGCTCTGCAACAGCTTAGACAGCATTTGGGCTGGAGACTCAGGCCAAGTTGTACTATATAAATGGGCAGAATGGCTCCACAGTTCATGTCTTTCACACCTGGGATTTCAACATGAGATATTGCTAGATCCATTCAATGTACAGGGCAAAACAGATTGGCGAGCGATATCTGTGTTTTCATCTCCAGATGTTGATATTCCTCGGCTGATGCAATACAACGATGAAAAAAAAAATCAACTATTCTATAGCACTTTGCATGTGTGTCCTATATGCTTCAATGAATATCCAAGGATTGAGTTTATCAAATTACGATGCCAAAATATCTTCTGCTGGAAGTGTATGGAAACATATTCACATGTTCCTGTGAAGGATGGTACCGTCAACAAGCTCAATTGTCCAGATCCTAAGTGTGAAGTTTCTATTCCACCTAGCCTATTGAAGAAGCTTCTTGGGGATGAGGCATTTGAAAGATGGGAATCCTTGTTGTTGCAGAAGACATTAGATTCAATGATGGATGTTGTATACTGCCCTCGGTGTGAGTCATTATGTTTGGAGGATGAAGATCATCATGCACAATGCGCCAAGTGCTTCTACAGTTTTTGTAGTCTCTACAGAGAGTGACGACATGTAGGGCAAACTTGTATGACCCCAGATATGCAGCTTTGTATTTTGCAGGAGCGCCAAAATTCAGTTCAGACGGGCTCCGAGTAGAGAAAAAGGGAGCATGAATTAATTAATGAACTGCTTAGTATGAAGCAGATACTACATGATGCAAAACAATGTGCATCATGCAAGATGACCATCTCCAAAACAGATGGCTGCAACAAGATGACTTGCTATAATTGTGGTCAGTATTTTTGTTATAGGTGCAGCAAAGCAGTGGATGGATATGACCACTTCAGTGGTGGAAATTGCATATTCTTTGAGCAACAAGATATTCAAAACTAGGAGAGGGCTATGAATGATCGCCAACTTGCACAACAAGCTCGAGTGGAACTTTGGCCTCATCTTGGTCGACCATGTCCAAACTGTGGTCAACAAAATCCAAAGGTGTTGGCATTGAAGGAAATTTATGAGGATGACGTGTTTGTTGTTGAAAGAGAAGATGGCAGCCCTCGTACATTAAAGATGTTTGAAAGGGTACAAAAACCTGATGAATCTATAGTCTCAAGAGAAAAAGTAAGAGGGGGTTCTATTTGAGACAGGAAAAAAATCTGTAGAGAATGATAATTTAAAACAGGTTGGTAAAGATGATCTTCATATTTTTGTTGCGCAGAGGGAGTCAGAGTCTATTTCCCGGAAGGCATTGCAGGGCCAATACAAGAATGACTTGCTTGCAATAGATTTCAAACCGCAGACTGAAGGAATGCCCAAAATCAGTGGTGAATATATCTTAAAAAATGTGTTTGAAATCAATACAAATCAGTCCAAATGGTTGGACTTGGTCATCATATTCTCAATGATTTTTATTTGAATCAATGTCAATTGAAGGAGTCAATAGTTAGAATCCCATCAATCGACATAGCCGGTTTATGCGCAGTCGTTTCCGGCTTACTGTCATGGCAAGTTAAAGGAACATCATTGCGAGGATGAAAGTATGGGTTGAGGACAGTGAGCTGGCATGGGTTGATGGCAAAGTTATCAATGTTGGTAATGGGCTTGTTGCTGTTCTTACAAGCACGGGGAGTGAGCTTGATGAGCATTCCGTGTCAATTTCCCAGAATATTGTTTCAATTCTCAGCATACATAACAATTTTCAATAACACATTGGTGAATTTTGTGACCGAGACCTACAGCTCTGTTAAATTAATGTCAGTTTGCTTGAAGATTGTTTCAATTCTTTGCATACGTTATTATTCTCAGGGACATATTGGCGAATATCAAGGATTTCTAGCAAAGGTTATGGTTCTTGTTGGAATGTCGTTGAAGATCTACCGATCTTCTTTCTTATGATCAAATACAACGAAAAGATTGGCCCTTCCTTGCGAGCACGCTATGCAAAGCACAAGATGATGTCATCGGGAAAACAGGTCTCCATGAACACCATAAGGCCTATTACTCCACCTGGACATTCTGGTGAACCAGGATCCTCTCCATCTTGAACCAAAAACAGAGGTTTTGTTGCGTGCGAGGACTTTCCTTCTGAACAATGGCCGACTTTATCTAGCCTATAAAGGCATGATTCGCTTTTTTGTATGTAGAATATGGATTCACTGATGTCCACACAAGCGGATTGGCATCAGTAAGGATGCTTCTGAGGAGGAAATACAGGAAACTGTCCAGTATTATTGTTTTTCTGTTAATGCAAGCGGCTAGTTCTGTGGTGTAGCTGAGATGATCGGATCCAATAAAAATGAAAGCGTTCGGTAAATTTCGACAAGTCCCCTCAGCACCGCCTGAACCTCAGCAGCCTAAGTCCTTCTGGATGTGAAGGGCAACTCATCAAGCTGAAGGGACAGCCACCGCCACAATCTAAAAAGGCAAAAATTATTTTTAAATCTATGGAACCGCCTAAAGGATTCATGCGCAGTTATTGCAGAGTTATGGCCAAATAGCCATCGCATCACAAGAAATGACCCATAAACTCAATTCTGATGCTGCTGCCTCCAGGGTAGCTTAAATAGATATTTTTGCATTTATTTCAGTACAGATTAGGATAGAAGCAGTGACTCCATCAGATCTATCTGAGATCTCTTTGTAACAGATATTTCACCTATTTAAACAATGTTGTCTGCTGTTCAAAGGGTGAGAGGTGTTTTGATCGTTAATCTCATTTTGAGACTTGATGTGTACGCTCTAAGAGATTTAATAAACAGAACTTTCTGGAACATTTGTGTTTGGACTGTCTAAATGTGGATTCGATGGCTGAAGATTAAGATTACAGAATTCTCGTGCTTCTGCATGGACTAATAAGTTTTCCTCATCTCTTTCTACAGTTTCTATGTTTGCTATATCATATCTATGTCATGATCTAAACTTGCAGGAAGAAAGAATAGTTCAGATGTCACTTAGCCGTGCTCTGCCCTCAATTCCTGTTTTTTCTCTATGTTTTCCTTCTAAATTAGCCTATAAATATGAATTCCTTTTAGGCTCATATTTGCACTAGTTTCCTCTGTATATGAATATTGTTGTAGGAATTTCTTAATTGCTTCTATAGAATGTTCAGTCACGTTCCTTCTGTTAGCATGAATGAAAACTACTTAGCTGTCTTTCATTCCCTGACATCAGTTTCATCCTCAATCACACCTGATATTATTCCTTGTGTAGCTATCATGCTCTGTGGTCCCTTCTTTGCCAAAGAAAACACATCCTTCAGTCCACATCCTTGACTCCATGCCCAATATTGTAAACCTCTTGCGCTTCGCATGCCAACTCTGCCTGGGTAGATCAGCCATCCCACCAAACTCAAACAAAAACCCATGTGCATAATAACTAGCCTGAAATCATTTCCTAAACAAAGCTAAATCCCAAAGAGAGAGCCCTCTCTGACTGCTGGTAGGCTAGGACCGGCAGTCCAAAGCTTGGTCTGTGGTTACCCCGGCCGTATTCCCTTGGGAGTCATAGGGAACATCCTGGGTGTTAACACCATCAACCTAAACAATTATGATCAACAAAATGAGTTTAACTTCTTACTTTGATTTTAAGTTCCTTTGTTTCCTTCCTTCACTTCATATCATATATAGTGTTTTGAATTTTCCGTATTGTCCTCAAGTGAGATGGAACTAAATAGCTATTCACATTTTAAATAATCACCATTAATTCATCTTATATATATTTTTAATTATTCACATCAATAAGGTACCAACCTAGCCATACCTTCTTACCAAAGCACATATGTATTTATAGAAAATTTTGGTTAACAAGGAAAATATAAATTTTAGTCTCTTAATCTATCTTAAAATAACCTAATGTACATACAGTAGTAATAATATAATAATATAATAACCACTTGCCTTAATATAATAACCACTTGTATTACAATTGAATGAAACATACCATTTAATTTCAAATTATATAAAATTATATCCATTTTTTTCATTTATTATACCATCTAAAAATTATACTTAATAATGTTTTATATCAACATTTTAGAAAATTATGTTTATTAATGACATAGATATTTAGTTAAATATAATATTAGTTAAAGAAATATATTACTAAATCAACACTACAGATAATTTAAATTTGTCAACTAAAATATAGATTATTTACATGTAATTTCAACTATCATACAATTATGTGATTATAATTTAACTTTATATTATTGAAAAGTTGCTTAATAACTCTAAGTTCTATTATTAACAACAAGCCAAAATGATTTATATACAAGTCAAAATTACCTTTTATTTTTAAAACAAGTTTTCGAAACAATTGTAATTCCATGCTTCAAACAAGGTGGCATTGTT
>APFE031722831.1:42760-79154 GCA_000404065.3 Pinus taeda
GAAGCATGGAGTGGTCAAAAGCAAACTGTCACTCACATGAGAGTATTCGGTTGTGTAGCTTATGCACATGTACCGGATCAGCTAAGGAGAAAGCTTGATAGTAAGGGGGAGAAGTGCGTGTTTGTTGGCTATTGTGATGAGTCAAAAACATACAAACTCTATAATCCATCCACTAAGAAATTGATAATAAGCAGGGATGTGCAGTTCATTGAAGATGAAGCATGGGATGGAAGTCTAGAAAAAACAGTGAATGTGAAGACAATTGTGTCTCATGAAGATGAACAGGAAGGGACAGCAGCAAATAATCCTTCCTTGGTGGTTCCTCCTCCACCATAGCAAATTCAGCAAACCACACCACAAGCTGGAATTTGAACAGCCTTAAGAAGTCAAGGCAGTGCTTCTTCAAGCACACCACAGGGATCAGAAATACCCTCAAGTTCGGATGGAACTCCAAGCACACCAAGAAGACCAAGATTCAGAAATCTGAATGAGATTTATGAACAAGGAGAGGTGAGTAACAATACCGGTTTGAATTCATTATTCGCTTTGTATTGTCATGTTGATGACCCAGTTCATTTTGAAGATGCTGTAAATGAAGATAAATGGATTGAAGCAATGAACGAAGAAATTGGTGCAATTGAAAAGAGTAAAACATGGGAGTTAGTGGACCTCCCTGAAGGCAAAGATGCCATTGGAGTTAAGTGGGTCTATAATACCAAAAGCAATGTTGAAGGCAATATTGACAGGCACAAAGCAAGACTTGTTGTGAAAGGCTACAAGCAACAACAAGGTAAAGACTACGATGAAACCTTTGCACCAGTAGCAAGGATGGAAACAGTCAGGACAGTGTTGTCTATTGCAGCACAACAAAAATGGAAGATTTATCAGATGGATGTTAAATCTGCATTCCTGAATGGAGTGTTAAAAGAAGAGGTTTATGTTGAACAACCTCCAGGTTATGAAGTTTCTCGCCAAGAGCATAAAGTTTGCAAACTGAAGAAGGCTCTTTATGGGCTAAAGCAAGCTCCAAGAGCATGGTACAACAGAATAGATGCTTATCTGATTGAGAATGGGTTTGATAAGTGTGATGGTGAGCCCACACTCTACATAAAGGAGAATGACGGTAATATTATTATTGTTGTTTTATATGTAGATGATCTGATTTTTACTAGCAATGATGCTTCTCTCATTGCTGATTTTAAAGAAGTCATGAAAAATGAATTTGAAATGACTGACTTGGGCTTCTTAAGATATTTTCATGGAATTGAAGTAGACCAAAGTGAAAATGGTGTCTTCATTTCTCAAGATAAATATGTAGAAGCTGTGTTGAAGAGATTTAACATGCAGCAACAAGGATTTTGATCCAAAATTGTACAAGAGCATAGTTGGCAGACTTATGTACTTGACTGCAACTAGGCCGGACATTATGCACGCTGTGAGTTTAATCTCCAGATTGATGGAAAGAATGAAAGAGACTCATTGGTAGGAAGCCAAGAGGATTCTAAGGTATGTAAATGGAACGAAGGGGTTTGGTATTTTATACTCCTCTTCTGAAAGTTTCATGTTGACAGGTTACACAGACAGTGATTGGGCTGGAAGTGTTGATGATAGGAAAAGCACATCAAGATATGTGTTTCATATGGGATCGAGAACCATTTCATGGGCTTCCAAGAAGCAACCAGTTGTGGCTTTGTCAAAAGCAGAGGGAGAGTATGTGGCAGCAATAGCAGCAGCATGCCAAGCGGTGTGGCTGAGAAGAGTTCTCAGAGATTTGTGTCATGAACAGGAAAATGGCACAACCATTTACTGTGACAATAGCTCAGCAATAGCTTTGTCTAAAAACTTTGTTTTTCATAAAATAACAAAGCACATAGATACCAAATTTCACTTCATACGTGAATTGGTTAACAATGGTGAGATTGTTTTGCAGCACTGCAGAATAGAGGATCAGCTTGCTGACATCTTGACAAAACCATTGCCAAAGAAAAGTTTTGATCATTTCAGGAAATGCCTGGGTATGCAGCAGCTGAAATTAAGGGGGAGTGTTGGAATTTAATTCCAACTGCATCACATAAATGCTTAACAAAGATCTGATTTCAGCATTTATTCCGAAGAAGGAAAGTCTTCAGATATTTTTGCACTTTAAATGAGCATTAAATGTGCAGAAATTAATTGCCCTGCAACCGACTTGTTTTTACTGTGAAAGGCATCATCGCCTCTTCTGCAATAAATACGTAGATAAATATCAGCAGATATTTTACTTAGTTTATTGTTTAAACACGGATATTTGTTTTCCTATAAATATAGATGCACAACAGTTCTATTTTTGTACTTTGAGAGAAAAGAGTGAAGGTTAGAAGAACAAGCGATAGTCTCTTCTATAAATACACAGCAGTGCTGAACCTGCGATTTTCTGAGATAAAGAAAATCGATTTTTGGAACTGAAGTGTTCCTCTTGTAACAGTTAAGTTTTCTGTATCAGCTTGTTTATTGCTTATGAATAAAAGTTTACTGTTTTGCTGATTTTCTGTTCCTGTTACACCAAGTGTCAAAAATACTTTGATTTTACTCTGTAAATATATTTGTGATTTGACACCACTTGTTTTAGTTGCTGTTACACCAAGTTTCAATTGTCTCACTGTAAGTTTATAAGTGATTTTCACGCCCAACTATTTTAGTTGTTGTAACACGAAAGCCTCAATCTTCTTAAAGTGACTTAGCATCAAAAATGTGTTGCCGTTACACCGAGTGATTTGACGTCACAAATCGCGTTGCTGCAACAACACGATTAGCGTTGCTGCAACACCAAATCGTGTTGCTGCAACACCAAATCCTGTTGCTGCAACACCGGATCTTGTTGCTGCAATACCGAATCATGTTGCTGCAACACCAAGTCTAGAAAACAAAATTATCAGTTTTCTGTGCAGAAACAGAGTATTTTTGTGTTGTCTGTTTGTTAAGGAATTTAGCAGAAAATTCCAACAATTGCAACTATTTTGCTGTCAAGTGTGTAGTGAAATGGGTTCCAACTGCATGGTTTTAACATTTTGATTGTTTTGAATTTATGTGCACCAGAAGGCTTTCCCATTTTTAATTTCCTTACTATTATTACGGCACGAATGAATGCGCTCAGTTCAGAGTATTAGTGCACGAAGGAATTGCCTTGTAACAACTCCTTCAGTAGTATTGGGCTTCTTGAATCTCTGATAAATATTGCAACTATTTCGCTCTCAATTGTGCAGTTGAATGGTCTCCAGTTGCATTGTTTTAACATTTTGTTTTTTTTTTCTGAATTTATGTGCACTGGATGGCGTTTCCATTTTTAGTTTCCTTGCTTGTGTTATTGCACGAATGAATGCGCCCAGTTTAGTGTAAGATTCCAAGAAGGAATGGCCTCAGTTTAGAGAATTATTGCAAAACGGAATGGGCTCAGTTGAATGTCCTCAGTTTAGAGGATTATCGCATGAAGGAATGGTCCCAGTTTAGATGATTATTGTGCACACAAATTAAATTTCATATATTATAATAAACTGAAAAGATTTATGGAAAAGTGACTTACTATGTATTGTGACAGACTTAAAGATTTATTGAAAGGTGACTTACCATGCATTGTAACAGGCTTAAAGATTAATAAAGAGTCACTAGAAATGCACGGTAAGAGATATAATTATAAGGATTTGAGGATTAAAAGAAAAGTTTTCAAAAATGTTTAAGAAATGCAGCTTCCCGACAACCAACCCTAATTTATTTCATCGCGCTATAAAATAGAAAACACATTTCATCCTCTTGGGTGATGAATAGTCGAAATCTCATGGAAAACACGTTTTAAAAGAAAAAGTTCCAACGGTCATGTAGAACTCGTTGTGGAGATAATCTACCAACCCAAACAGTTAGACGAGTTCGTAAAATACAAAGTCTAAAACAAGTGTAGTCAGAAGGCATAACTATGCACAAAGCAAAAGCCGAATATAGAGATGATCATGAAGAAACAACACAGAAATGGGTAAGAACACATTTCACCTGATAATTATTTTAAAAATCAAAGGAGAAGTTTAACTCGTTCATAAAGTAGTTTTTTTTTTAATTGTAATTAGAATTCCTAAGGTTTTTTTAAATAGTGTTTTTTTGTAGGAGACTGAATTTTTCAAGCTAAGCCTTCACCTTCACGAGGAGGCCGAGTTAATTTTTCTGACGCACTATGTGTCTTCGAGAGACCAGTGAGAGTTTTCCTTCTAGCGAGAGTTTTCCTTCCAATTTATATACATAGAGAAAATATCTATCCTATCATAATTACAGAAAGAGCTCTATCAGCCTGCAGTAGCTACTCTCAAAGAAAATGAAAATGTACATATATTTATTAGGAAAAGTGTTTTAGATATTAGTTCTACATTAATAATAATGGTGGAGATTATCAGCTCAATAAAATATATAAATAACCAACATTACATTGATAAACCATTAAAAATTCCCATGAAGGGACTTATACGTGTGGCTATAACTCAAATAATCAGTATAATTCACATATGCATAAATAAAGTGCCAAAATAATCCCAAACAAAACAAATTCCAACACGATGAATGAAACCCTATTGAGAGGTAAGAGGAAAAATGTTTTAGAAGAACCTAGAAGGAGAACGCTAAGACAAAAGTTATCAAGAGTTAGTTTGTAACATACTTAAGGAATTGAATGCAAACTAACCTTTACAACACATTGAATTTAGTTACGAGGATAATTAATATATTAAGTCCTAGGAGTATATGTTATTATATTAGCTCAAATAGTATACATATATAGTCCTAATATTAGATATATGGATAATAATATATCCTCCCTTAGATCATATATAACATATAATACTCCTTATATTATAATAATAGGATATTGTATATATCCTAATATATAATTAGTTATATATTATATGTTATACAATATATATATGAAGTATTATTGATATATATGTATATTAAAAATTATATTATTGTTAAATGTATATACTAATATGGTGATTATCTATATATCATATATGAAACATATATATGAAACGAGAAGAGATATGAAAACTTTTGAGCTCAACCAACATTTCATATATGGAGGATATTTGCTTATTGTGGGTGACTTGCAAGGGGAATAGTGATTGGTTTTGGAGTATAGATATTTCACATCATGTCTTTTATAATACTTAGGTTATGATAATAAATCAAAAGGACATCAAGAAGAAGTCTTTGATCTATGGTAAACACATCTTTCTCATGAAACCCATGAGGCAAGGAATAATAATCCATTTGTTTCATCTCTTACATATTATTATAATTACAAGTCAATGAAAACTGAACCTAGTTACATTTCCTTCAAAACTCCTCTTAACTACAGAGGTATTCATTAAATGATACATGCCTATTCTGAGCACTAAGGAGATCTCATAAGAAGATTCAGAGTAGTAATCTATCTATATAACATCATTATAACCAACATTGTCACATCGCAAGGCCTTGACTAACAAATCTATCTCTCAATATATCGGAGAACAATGTTGGTGAGACGAGTGATTACATACACCTTTGTTAAGTGTGAAGCCAAATTCACAAAGGATTCTAGATCACATCTTTCTAGATCTCGAGGATTCTAGATCTTTCTACACCGCCATTAGTTTATAGAATCACATGCAGGATTCTAGATCCTCCTACACCGCCAGTAGTTTCTAGATCATTCGAGGTCTCCATCTGAGTCACATATAGGATTCTATATCCTTCTTCTGCCTCTATAAGTTTGTAACCTCTCTCGCCAAGGAAAGCAAGCCAAGGCCAAAGTCTGTCATGTAATGTAAAGTGATTTATGTTCTCCAATGATTGTTTTATTTATTCCATTGTTTCTAACTAAGTAATCTTGTTGTTTCTCCTTTTGTGTGTGTGTGTGTAATTATTCTTTGCTATTTCCATCTAAGTCTTTGAATATAAATCAGTTGTGTGTTCTGTATGCTCTGATATAAGAACTGGTATGAGAGCCAAGTTCTAATATCCACTGTGCAAGCCACTTAGTACCATCCCCTGCTCTGGCAGCGTTCTTCAAAACGTTGGTTGTTACCCCTGGAGCTGTTGAAGGATATGTCCAAGAAATAGTTGAGGAACACTAGAACTAAAAGACAGTTGCTGGAGTTTGAAACGTGGAGAGCCATACATGTTGCTGGAGTTTGAAAAGTGGAGATCTGTGGAGATTGGAGTTGAAACATGGTGTTCGTAAGTTTTTTTTACATCAAGGTTGTACGTATACATCAAGTCTTTTTCTCAAACCAACATATGTATGTGTGAAATGTGAAAAGGTTAAAACATTATATATGTTTTTATATTTATTATGAAACATATATAATTATATGTTGGAATTCTAAAAGGTATATTTTAAAAGGGAGCAAGAATTTTGAAAAGGGTATTTTAAGAGGAGGAAGGTCATTATTACTAAATTTTAAACAGTAATAATTAAAGTTTTATTTTTAAGTGTAGTTTTTGTGTTTTGGGGTGTGAGTTTGATTGAAAATGGCGACAACAATTAGAGATATGGAGAAGTTGAGCGTGACTAATTTTGCGCTATCGAAATCACAGATGGTGGATATATTGATTTTAAAGAACCAATATTTGCCGATTGAGGGCACAACAAAGAAACCTCATCAATGACAAATGAAGAGTAGAATAAGCGAGATAGATAGGCGATTGCAAAAATCTGCCAATATTTAGCAAAGGATGTTTATTTCAATGTGTTCGAGAAAAGAGGGTTGAAGGATTATGGAAGAAGCTCCGTGATCTATATGAGAAGAACAGAGCATCAAATAAAGTGTTCTTGATGAAGAAGATTTATAATCTCAAAATGAAGGAGGGTGCTTCAGTTGTTGAGTACTTGAATGCATTTATTATTATTACTAATCCGCTTGATTTTGTTAAAATCATTTTAGATGATGAAATTAGAGTTGTTTTGCTAATGAGTTCTATGCAAGATAGCTCAGAAAATTTAATTGTAGCTATGAGAAATTCAAAGACTATAGGGACCTTGAAGTTTGATGATGTCACCAACAGTTTAATGAACGAGGAGCTGCGACGCAAATCAATTATGGAAAATAAGGGAGGAGAATGGATGGAGATTGGCATGGGCGATCAAGATCAAGAATGAGATCAAAATCAAGGAGAGGAAGGATCATCTACTTACAATCATTTATTTCTTTATCTTTTCCTTTGAATCATAACTTCTTTACATTCTAAGATGATAATATGTTAAAGAATTATGATAAATTAAGGAGATTTGTGATTCATGCAAAATGACTAATTATTGTCCTTTTCTATACAGAAAGTCAAGAAAATGGAAAATCACTATTCGAGAGAAAAAGACAATGTAGGAGAAACTGTTGTCCCTTTGATAGGAAGCCGTATCAAGACGAGGAGATCAAGTTCGGAGCGCATGGTCTAGGAAAAGGAAGATAAAATGTGGCATCATCACAAGAAGACAAAATGATAAGTTGGAGATCAAAGATATGGCGAATCCCTCACGATCCTTTTATCCTGAGGGATCGCTGCTTCAAGACTCTGTATTTTTTATACTTTCGCTTGGCCTTTATAAAAAGGGATAGCGCTGGTAGCCGAGGGGGCGGATATTATTGTGAATTTGTAGAACTTATTGTTGTACTCTTAACATTGATCATCGATACTCTTTAAAGAGATATAGTTGTAACTCTATCATTTATGATTAATATATAACTCAGTTGTTGTTCCATTATCTAATCCTAGAGTAACTGCAACAGTTCTTCCCTGGTGGCTAAGGTCCCAACCCTAGTGGATCACTTGCTTCTTGTATCATTATTTTATGATTACAGTCGTGTGTGGTTTGATTTTCTTTGCATTTCCTTAACTTGCTTTATTAAATAATCTTTCATTTTTGAACATTTCATTCTATTGCTCTATTATATCGATATCGTAATTGGATAACAAGATTTTTATTGACAATTGAAATATTATGCTATTCCATCTAAAACAATATTGCATTGTCTATTTCAGATTCTGTTTATTTACAATTGTTATGGTTGTTCATTACAGATTGATATTGTTTTTCATTTACAGATTCATATTGTTGTTCATTTAACTACATTCCACTTACAATTATGATTTTTCATTTAACTCTTGTTCAATTATAATTGCAATTTCCATTCCTTTATAACTATGGCTAATGTCCATTACGCTAGAATAAGATCACTAATTCAGCTACTCTAGACTTGATATGTGTTTACACTAAATTAAGTTTGTTGTTCAATTTCTCTAGATTTAATTAGGTTTGTTATTCCTTTTTTAGATTTTTGTTCAATTCTCTTCTTATTTGAAGATTGTTGTTAAATTCCTTTATTAGTTAAAGATTGCTATTCAATTCATTTCAAGTAAGATTGTTGCTTAATTCATTTCTATAGATTAAGCTTTGTTGTTCTATCTCTCTAGTATATTAGTTGTTGTTCCTTTTTTGTTAATCGAATTGTTATTTCAAGCATTTTCTTTAGTGAGGATAGAAAGATCTACAACTGTAATGAACATTGACTACTATAGACTAAGTTCTCACATTGGAGATCTTGCTCATGATTGATTTTCATTTACATCAATTTATAGGGGAAAGAGTTATCATTACTGCATCCTTCACTGATGATTGCTATAGTTTCTTGATTAAATGATTTAGTTACAAAGAATTTAAGTTTCTTGCCATTACAGTTAGATTTTGTTTCCAACATTCAGTTAATTTTTTAAGCACTATACTGCAAGCATTACTGATGAACAAGTAATCGCCTTAAACTAAGTACACTGTTGAGATAAAAAATCGTACCTAGATTACACTCTTGAGATAAAAAAATCGTACCTAGATTGATAATTAATGTAGGGTAAATAGGGGTTAAAAGACACATTTTTATCGCACAACACCTGCAACCCTCAAAACCCCTATGACCCCCCTACTACGCAAGCGGTGCAATGAAGGGCCCTCTAACCCCCCTAGTTAACTACGTGGTCTAGTCATTGAAAGAATATAACACAACCGAAACACAATGCGATGTTGGACCATGATTAACCATTGTCAACCATTTTTATTCTAGGTTTTATAATATTTATCTTACGGGTTATATACCTTGGGTTTGAAACATTAATTCCATTAAGTTTAATAGTAAATATGCAAGGAATTATAAACCCTAATGAATAATATTAAACCCTAGGGAATAATATTACTTACGAACCTTATAAATAATGTTATACCCACGGAATATTATACCATTGGGTTTTAGTATTGTACCCAATGGATTATAAACCCAAAGGAATAAAATTAAACCCACATAATTAATATTATAAAACCAAGTTATATAAACGTTAAGATATTAAATATCCTCAAATAAAGATGGTTGACCATGGTCAACCATGGTCCAACATCGCATTGCGACAACGATTGTATCAAAATGAAAATCAACAATTTTCAACCATGGTCATCCATGTTTATTTTAGGGTTTATAATATTTATATATGGGTTTATAATACTAATCCCTAGGGTTTAATATTATTCTCTTTTGTTTATAATTCCTTGGGTTTTCTTATAAATCCCATGGGTTTATTATCCTTCAGCTAATATTATTCCCTTTGGGTTTTAATATTATACCCCATGAATATGAACCCCTAGATTAATAGACTGAATGGATTTATATTATAAATTGAAGGAAATAATAAATTGAATGGGTTAATACTAAAACTCCAAGGTTTTATAAATGAAAGGGGCTAATATTATTAAATTCAAGGGTCTAATATTATAAATCCAAGGGTCTAATATTATAAATCCAATGCATATAAACCCTTGGCTGATCATGATTTATATTTAACCGCGATTAATACTATAAAGCTATGAACAATTTTATACACTAGGAATATGAACCGTTGGATTAATGTACCCAAGGGATTGATATTATAAACAAAGGAGAATAATAAACCTAAGGGATTAAAACTAAAAAGAAAAGGGAATATAAAACCTAGGGTTAATAGTATTTTTGTGTTGGGTGTTTTATCCCTTGGGTTAATATTATTCCCTTAGGTTTATAATCTGACACGGTTTTATTATCAACCCCTTGTGTTTATTATTAACCCCTTGGGTTTATAGTAATAATTTTTTGGGTTTATAATAAAAATATTATAAACCCTTGGACCATGGTTGACCATGATTGACTTCAAATTGAGAGAATCTTTGTTAGAATGCAACAATGGATCACGCTTGACCATGGTTGGTTCTCATATTAAGTCAAAGATTTTCACAGTGTGACGCTGGACTGTGGTTGACCATAGTTGACCATGATTGATATTATAAACCTAAGTGAATAATAAACCCTAGGGATTAATAGTAAAAAACAAAAGGACTATAAACCTAAGGGAATAAAATTAAACTATAGGGATTAATATTATAAAAGTAAGGGATAAAAAATATAAACCCAAGGTTTGTAAATGCCAAGATAAATATTATAAACAAGACAATAAACACGGTTGATGATGGTTCAGAATGGTTAATTTCTATATTGAGACAATCCTTGTCATAATGTGGCATTAAACGATGCTTGACCATGATTCATTTTCTTATCGAGACAATCTTTGTCACAACATGAATTTCAACCATGCCTAATGATGTTTGATTTCCATATTGAGACAAGATTTATCACAATGTGACATTCGATCATGGTTGACCATGGTTGGATATGGTTGACTATGATTAATATGATAAACCAAATGGAATAATAAACCTAAGGGATTGATATTATAAAACCAATGGAATAATAAACCCAAGGGTTAATACTAAAACCCCAAGGGATTATGAACCCAAGGGACAAATTTTATTCAACCAAGGTATATAAAACCTATGATAATTATCATCGACACTAAAATAAACATGCTTCAACATGGTCAATGTTCATATTGATAAAACCTTATCACAACAAGACATTCGACCATGTTTGATTTACATATCGAGACAATATTTGTCAAAATGTGACATTGGGCTATAGTTGACCATGGTTGATTTTCATATCAAGACAATGTTGCTCACAATATGATGTTCAACCATGATTGTCCATGATTGTCTATGATTTTCATATGGAGACAATTTTTGTCACAATGGGACATTCGACCATTGTTGACCATGGCTACCAATGATTGACCATTATTAACCATTATTGATATTATAAACCCCATGGATCGATATTATAAACCTAAGGGAATCATATTAAACCCAAAGCGATTAATACTAAAACCCAAACAAATTACAAACCAAACGGAATAATATTAAACCCAAGTGATAAATATTATAAACCCAACACATATAGACCCTCTATAAATACTATACACATATTGTTTACCATGGTCGACTTTCATATCGAGACAATTCGTATCACAATGCAACATTAGCCCATGGTTGTACATGATTGATTTACATATCGAAATATTCATTGTCACAATGCGAAGTTAACCCATGGTTGAAAATGGTTGATTTTCATACTCAGACAAAATTTATCACAATAAGGCATTTGATGATGGATACTGTGGTAGGTTTTCATATCCAGACAAGTTTTATCACAATGCAACGTTTGAGGACAAATTTGATATACATATTGAGACAATCTTTGTCACAATACGACATTCAAACATGATTGACCAACATTGACAATGGTTGGGCATGTTTCACTCTATAAAACATGATTGACCATGATTCTTGATGATTTTCCATGGTTTTCATAAGGAGTCAATTTTTTTCATAATGCGATCTCCCACCATGGTTGCCCATGGTTGTCTATGATTTACCATAATTTACCAATATTGATATTATAAACCGAAAGAATTAATAAACCCAAGGGAATAATAAACTTAAGGTATTAATACTAAAACTCCAAGGGATTATGAACATAATGGCATAATATTAAACCCAAGGGACACATGTTATAAATCCAAGCTATATAAACCCTAATATAAATATTATAAACACATGGTTGACCATGGTTGATTTTCATATTAAGATAATTCTTATGAGAGTTCAACATTATACCATGGTTGTCAATCGTTGATTTTCATATCGAAACAATCTTTGTCATAATGTCACATTGGACCATGATTGACCATAGTCGATTTTCATATCGAGACAATATTTTTTGTAATGGGACGTTCGACCATGATTGAACATGATTGTCCAAGATTTTCATATGGAGACAATTTTTGTCACAATGTGACATTCGAACATGGTTGACAATGGTTAACCATAGTTGTCTATGATTGTCCATTATTTTCATATCGAGATAATTTTTGTCACAATGTGACATTTGACCATGGTTAAAAATGGTTAACCATGATTGGCTATGATTGACCATGATTAATAATGGTTGATATTATAAACCAAATGGATCGATATTGTAAATGCCAAAATAAACATGGTTGACCATGATAAACCATGGATGATCATGATTCACCGTGGCTGACCATGATTTCCTATGATTGTCCATCGTTTTCATAAAGAGACATTTTTTTCGCAATGCGACATTCAAGACCATGGTTGATTTAAATATCGAGACAATCTTTATCACAGTGCAACATTGGACCATGGTTGACCATGATTGATTTTCATATCGAGGCAATATTTTTCAGAATGCGACATTCAACCATTTTTGACCGAGATTGACCATGGTTAACTATGTTTCATTCTATAAAATATGGTTCACCATGATCAACCATGCTTGACCATGGTTGGCCATGATTGTCGATGATCTTCATATGGAGACAATTTTTGTCATAATGTGATATTCTACCATTGTGGACCATGACTCAGTATGAATGACCATGTTTAATATTATAAACCCAA
Organism: Pinus taeda; assembly: GCA_000404065.3. NCBI lineage: Eukaryota > Viridiplantae > Streptophyta > Pinopsida > Pinales > Pinaceae > Pinus > Pinus taeda. Next base: position 55,644 of record APFE031722831.1, read on the forward strand.
GACGTTGATACTAAAATCCTAAGGTATTATGAACTGAATGGGATAAGATTAAAACCAAGGGACAAGTATTATAAACCAAAGGTATATAAACCTTAATATAAATATTAAAAACACTAAAATAAACATGGTTCACCAAGATTGATTTAGTAAAATACGGTTGACCATGGTTGGCCATTATTGACCATGATTGATATGATAAACCCAATGAAATAATAAATCAAAGGGATGAGCACTAAAAACTCAAGGGATTATAAACCTAAGGGAAAAATATTAAACCCAACGAAATATAATCACGAAATATTAAACCGAAAGGAAATATATTATAAGAATTTAAATAAACACAATTGACCATGGTTGATTTTTATATTGAGAAAATATTTGACACAACGCGGCATTGGACCATGCTTGACGATGGTTGTACCCTTAGATTAATAAATCCTGAGATTGTCACAATGCAATGATGGACCATGGTTGAGCGTGATTGATTTTCATATCAACATAATATTTGTGACAATGCGACATAGAGCCAACATTAACCAACAATTTTATTGATTTTCATATCAACATAATATTTGTGACAATGCGACATAGAGCCAACATTAACCAACAATTTTAATCATCTTTAATTGTCGATATAGGAGATTGTTGTTCTTAGCCTTCTCTATAATGAATAAATGAATTCAAGACTTTCATTGTATCCATCTTTCTCAATAACATTTAAATTTTGTATCTATTACAAAACCATTAATTTAATGTCTACATAAATATGTATTATTGTTTGTTTAAACAATTAATTTTCATCATTGTTTATTTTCACCTTGTTTATTTTTATTTATATACATTATGGTTTAACATTAGTTTCTTTATCATAATAATGAGATTCAAGGAAGAAGACATTAATCTTGATCTATTTTAAATCTATTTATGGAATTTAAGCTTCAACTTTTAATGTTACAGGTTATATGCCATTAAACATTCATGATTGTTTCTAGGTTGACCAACATATTTCATGCCCTTTGCTGATATTAAAAAAAAAATTTAGTTGATGAACATTGATTTATTGGAGAAGCCATAGGTAATTATCCTCGGAGGTTCCAAACCATTTGATTGGGGGAAAATCAAGTAGATTACACCCCTGAAAACAACAAATAAGACAAATATTAGTTTTCTCCCTAACCAAAAGCCTATGATAATCAACACTTAGCAACCTCAGACTTTTCTTTTAAAAAATACACCGGAAATACATTCTGAAAATTGCATGTAGATTCTCCCAAACTTTTGATAGCATAAAAATTATTTAGGAAAATAAAAAAACTGTAGAATTAGAGATCTGAAAAATTACTTCTAATAGCCCCTTGAAACTAGAAAATATGAGAGAATGAGATTCTAAAGAAGATTGGGACAATTCAGGAAAATTATTAAACACTCAAAATACCAAATGAGAAAGACATTAGTTTTCCATACAACCAAAAAACCTATGATAAACCACACTATGAATCCTCAAATTTTTCTTTTCAATAATACACGCAAAAACAACTTTCAAAAAATGCATATACATTTTCCAAATCTTTTGATTACATAAGAGCAAGAATCCTGAGCTTTAAATTAAAGTCATAAATTAACCAAGAAAAATAAATTAGAATTAGACATCTCAAAAACAAATGCTAACAACCCCTCTAAAATTTAGCTATCCCCTCACCCAAAATTTACTTGGAAACTAAGCGCACAAAAATTAGTTCTAATAACCCCTCCAAACTAGAAACCGTTTATAGTATGCACTCAAATATTTATAGTAAAACATTGAAGATAAATTCATCCGGCAAACATTTTAGCAATACCAAACTCTCAAACCCTAGGAAGGAGTTAAGAATACAATGAAAACAAAATTTATAGCACCACAAATGTACCTAGAAAAACATCAATTAAATTAAAAGGAAACCGTATAATCTGTGCACCTAGGAAAATTATTAAATTAAACATTAAACTAGAAAAATAGAATATCCAAACTTTAAATACAATCCAATTGAGGGTAGTGTCTAGGATATGGAAACCCTAACCACATCTCAAAAATAATCATTAAAAATATGTCCTTCAACAATATCCAAAAGACAAAATTTCAAAGTAGAGAAATGGAATAAGAGAACTATTATTTTTTTTTACTAAATTAGGCCTAAAACTAAGTAAGTACCAAAACTAAAGAAACCCTAAATAAAAAAAAAAAGCTCGAACCTAGTATCAAAAAGAAAAACTTCAAAAACCTTTTAATTCAATCACTCAAAGGAGACACCTCTTAAAAATCTTTCCAAATCGATTGCAGGAAATGTTGAAAATTTTCATACAAGTCTCAAATTGCATGCCCCAAATTTCATAAAAGTCTCAAATTTCATTCCCCAAAATCTCCATAAAAAACAAACTCAAGATTATTGAACAATTCCAAGATTTCAAAAATACTGAAATACAATACCTCAAATAGGCCATCAGTCCACAAACCCTGCAAACTTTCCAATAAAGCCCCAATTGCAGGTCCACAAGAGCAAATCTAGAAAGTAAACACAGATAAGACTCGAAACCCTAATTAAATGGGTTTCTTGAGACATAGCAAGTCACTCAATCCTTATGAAACAACACAATCTGAAATGAAGTTTTTTCATAAACAGCCCGTCGAAACCATAATTAAATTAGGCTTTCGAAGAATACTAAACCATCAAATTCCTAATTAAATAAGGTAGCCTCATCTACTTTAATGAATTCTTCATCCCAATTCCTTATTTCATCTTCGGAAATGGTCGATTTCTCATCTGTGGGCTTCTGAGGCTCCACATGGTACTTGCAATATTTGGGGAAGAGCGTTGGTCGTGTAAATGTCCTAAGTCATGGCCTTTATGATTTGAGATTCGAATTACATCAAACAATTTGTCATTTGAGCCCTTCAAAGTCGCCTTCCTTTCCCTCTCCATAGTTCCCCAACTAATGGATGATCTGAATAAAAGATGATCTGAATAAAAAGAAATGACTAAATTTCTTTGTGTATAAGCAAAGCTAACTCGAGAAGTATGAACAAACTTTTGGTCAAACTATATGAGCAATGAGTCCATATATTTATAGCCTCATTGATTACCCAAATAACCATGGTACGGGCTCTTCACTATTTTTTTAATTATTTTTTCTTAACTCCAATTAACCTAACCCCAACCTAGAGCTTCGAGAGTTTTCCTATTTTATTGTTTTTTACTCGCTAATTGTTTTCGATTGTGCCTATTTTACGGCCCAATTAGGTCGATATTCCTCTATTGTGTCCTAAATTATCCCTTAAAAAAAAATTAACAATGGAAAGCAAAAACTTAACTTTATATTTATATTTTTGAAATGGTAAAATAAAAAACATAACTTTATATTTATATTTTTTAACTTATGATAGACCTTAAGTTAGAATCAACTACTCCACTTAATAATTCCTTAAGTCACTGATCGAGTTTAAGAAACTCTCCATAAATTAGCTGAACGTGTAGTTGGATGTTTCAAAAGTCAAATTAATCCCCTTGAAAAATGGAAAGTGGGCATGTCTGTGTTAAGTTCATAGCACTACGTCATCCATCCCACGTAAGAAGGACAGGATAATAACTTAATCTCAATATTGATTTGAGGCAAGAAAATTATTCATTGATCTCTTGACTTGTTTGTTATAATTTCTACTGTGATTATGGTTTGGATTGTAGATTATGGTTTTCCTTTGAGGTTTTCAAGGAAAAATTATTTATCTACTTCATCGGAGATCCCATTTGGCCAAATTCGGATCAAAGAGCTCAATCCATGAATTCCCTTGGAGCATGTGATTAGTACATTGACCCTCTTAGTTTTGTAAAGTTTATTATCTAAACTAGACTTGGTATGACTTTCCTTCAAACTAATTATTACTATTTCAGTTTAGAGTGTGTGACTTAAAAGAAACCTCAATTTTGAGTTTGAGCTCGTAGAGGCACCGAAGTTTTGCGTTTGAGCTGGCACACCACCCAAATTTTTATGGTGGTTTGGGATATTTGTGTGTCCTACTTACTAATTTTATTGGATATGAGTGGATAAGTATATGATTTTATTAAGGTGAAAACATTACAATCGCTAAGAGTGAAACTAATAACCTGTTGTGGGCTAATTGGTTTCTTTACCAACTAGCCTACATCCATTTTTGATGATAGACAACCCCATGATTATAGACAATCCCAAGTCCAGTAACTGATCAATATTCCAACAACTCTCCCAAGGCACGACAACCTTTTTCAAAACTAGACCTCTACATGCCTAGCTACGGCCTTCTTGCTTTGAAAGCTTCATACTTCCTCCTAATGTTGCAAAACTCTTCAGAATTATTCATGCTAAATGACATAAAACTTTTCATACCTATCTTCTAAATGTTACTCTATCCAATATAAATTAATCTATAATCTATAAGAAATCTTTACTATTTCTATTCAAGGCTTCTATTTACAATTATCCTAATAATATATATATAAACTAAAATATAAAATAAATATATCATTATAATATATCATATTTATATATTATAAGTATAATATTATAATGATATATTCTATATATTATGGTAATATATATAGCTATATTATATTATAATATATAACTATATATATATTAATATAAATATATATTCTCTTAATATATATTATAAGTGTATATATATAAGTATCTTATATATATAGGTTAATATAATTATATATTGTTATAATAAGTCCATCATATATATAAATGTGGTCCAAAAGATTTCTAGTGGGGATGAGTGATATTTCAATTAATTGTCAAAAGATGTTGTATTTGACAAAGTAAGGAATTTGTGATGAGGTCATGTGGAGTATTTGCTTTTGTGGGTCTAAAGGAATGCATCCAATTAAAGCATGAAAAATGAAAACTAAAAAGGTGAGGGATTTGTAGGCTTATTTCTTTATAAAATCAGAGAATACTTTTGGTGGTCAAAAAGCTTCTTAGTAGGAGGATTAATCCCTTAACTAATATGATCAAGAGATATCATGGTGACATTCAATGGCCTATGAGTCAAGTAATCCATGGATAGATTTTGAGTTACCTTTTCACTCTTACACATATACTCACTTGCATGAATCTCCACTTACATGAATCCCAAGAAGACATTTTAACAACTTGTGAAAAAAAACCAATGGAATTTTTTTTCCTAAAAATATTATTAACCATCAAAATCATTCCACAATTACATTACTAATATTCATGAGTATATATATATATATATATATATATATATAATAGTATACCTAATCTATATAGAATCAAGTATATATACTAATATAGCATTAATATATATAGTATAGGTATAAGTAATATCTATCTATTAATATATATGTACGTATATTATAATATATATGTATTAGTATGTATAATTAGAATATAAGTATCCCTAATTAACTAATGTATTACCCTAACTAACGATCATTGGTTTTGGTGTTGAAAGACACCGTAACTGAATATCATTTGTTTTAATTTTGAAAGATGAACCCTAGCTGACCTAAAATTTGCCAAGTCCAAAACTTTAATTTGCAGGTTGAAGATCTATTCAAGATGCCAGATTTCTTCGTTCTACTGTGCTTATTGGGTGGGTGCGATTATTAATTTACAAGGCTAGGCTGATTAAGTTTGAGGTCACATTGTAGATCTACAAGGTTGAGCTGAGTTGTTTCTGAGATAGAGGTTTGAGCTAGCTGTCTTCCCACGGCAATGTTCCTCAGTCTATTGTACTTAACCAATGATATAAAGGAAGGGTTTAAACTTCACCACATTACTAGGGGTTGATTAAAGTTTAAAGTGATAATGGAAGGTTCGTGAATATTGTCTGGCAATATTGGTTTTCTGGCAGAACTAGATATTGTCCCAGCGCCAAAACCATCAAGCTTCTAAAAGTGAATTCCTTTATGCAAGGGGTCACACAATCTGATGAAGAGGCATTGAGAAGCCACATATTTTGCAAGTGTCAAAATGTTTGACAAGTTGTTTTGACTAGAGGAAGGGGTCGTGTTCCCATGCTGGCATGATGGCCACACCCTAAAACACAAATTAAGGGTCAAAGTAGTTTATGAACCACAAGTAACAACTTCTCATCTTATCATTAAACTGTATATGATAACAAGTTTTTTGTATTTCTCAAGATTTTGGTTACATAATCTATAATCAATATTCTTTCGTGAGTTATTATAACATAAATCATATTTCCCCACAACTTGATAAATCATATACCCCCACCCTATCCTTCCCTTGATCAGAACTTTCGAAATCACGATCTCCTGACTCAGGTTTTATAACTAACCCTTTTCGTTTTGGGATCCACGACCCTTATGGGCTACGTTAATATTTCCCTCACAACTTGCTGAATAAGAAACTCACAACGCCATGGCTATAGAGAGAATGGAAAAGCTAGGCAAATCCATTGTAAATGGAGGAAGTCCTCCATGCAAATGACATATCATAACCGAGAAACCACATACATGGCCAAGCAAAAGATATATATATATATATAGATATATAGATATATATCACCAGTGGATTGAGATAATATTAACTTAATTATTAATAGAATACATAAATTACCTTCATTAAAATTATATACTAATATAAGATAATAGATTATATATTTATATTATATATCCTCAAGTATAAAGTTAGTATAGTATAGGATATTATTCGTATCCGTATAGTATATATTAATATACTATATTATAATAGTATATCTATATATATATATTGATAGAGTATACTTATAAATATAATTATATTCTATAAGTTAGAGTTATTCTATAGTATATTTTACTATATATATACATATGATATACTTATTTATATTACTATATGTAAATTTTATTAGTATATATATAGTATACCATACCTTAGATATATGCATATATGGTATCATAAAAACAATGCCACCTTATTTGAATGACAATATTACAATTGTTTTGAAAACCTGTTTTAAAAATAAAAGGTACTTTTGACTTGTATACAAATCATGTTGACTTGTTGTTAATAATAGAAATTAGAGTTATTAAGTAACTTTTTCAATATTGTAAAATTAAATTATAGTCATATAATGGTATGATTGTTGAAGTTACATGTAAATAATCTATGTTTTATTTGACAAATTTAAATCATTTGTAGTGTGTACATATTTAGATATTAATATGTGTAAGTAACAATGTACATTATAAACTTAATGATATTTAATGATTCTAAGTATAAAATTAGTGTAAAATCATGTACACTCATTCCATTATTAGTGATAAATATATATCATATATATATTAATCTATTTCAAGTATTAATCTTAAGTAATAAGTACTAAGGCATACATTATAATACATCCATATAATTATTATATAAATATTATATATATATATTTATATACATCCATTAATATATATATATATATATATATATGTATATATTAATATATATATATATATATATATATATATAATATATATATATAGATATCATATTGAATACATATAACACTTAACGAATGGTTTCTGAATTGTTTGTTGTTCTCGTAGTTGGAAATAGGAGTGTTACACGTGTTGATGGTTAGAAAAAGAACATTCATTTGTTGTGATTCACGATGAGAATAATGATGGATCTTGTTGTACTACTAGATTTTCTAACCATTAGAAAACATGGAGAATGGAGTTATTTTCTTATGGGATATGAGCCTGGATAAATATCATGGTGAGATGAAATAGATTAGTCTGGAATATGGTCTCATACCTTCCTTAGGAAAAAATTGGTTATTACATATTTCATGATATAATAATTGTTTAGGTTTATGGCCAAAGATTTGAGTACAGAAACATTAGAATGGACAAATATATATGGAGCATTATATAACTAAAATAAGTTTACCTTATATTATATATTATTGGATTAACAGTGTATATTAGATGTTACATAAGTTATGATTATAGGATATAACATTATAATATATATATATATATATATATATATATATACATAGATTATATATATTACAATACTTATATATGTAATATATTATAACTAATTATATATTGATATATAGTATTATAAGTGTCTAAATATTATTATTATTACTTTCTAAATAAGGTTAATCTATTGATATAATATAGAAACGTTACATAGTAGCCTCGTCGTAAAGGGTCCCGGCCTTAATTACCACGCAACCATGAAAAATGTCTGAGACTTCCCCTACAAAGGGGAAACGAGTCAATCAAACATCCAAAAGTAACCCACAAGTTTCCTGAATAGACCAGCCTATTAGCTAACAACAAAACGACACTAAAAACTAGCAAAAGCACCAAGAAAAACCACAAATTGTCCTAACTAGACCACCCAGCCAGCAAAATACCCTGAGGACACATAAGAAAGATAAAAAAAACCAAAACTAAGTGAAATGCCACTTATCGGGAGTGACACTTGGTGCGAGGTCATCCATAGTAGGTTCCTCATGAGAGGACATGCCCAGTCATCCAGGTTGTCCGCCTCGCCACATCCCGTAGAATGACGTCCTCCCTCTCTGCTACCATCTACATCCTGTAGGCTGACGTGTTTGCCAGATGGCTTTCCATTGCCCTCGTGTCACTAGGAACGCCTCAAGCATCATGCGAACCACCAACAATGGCTTTTCCATGTCTTCTATGCCAACCTCCATTACCATCCAGCTCGTCAATGTTGTCTCTATGCCAACTTAGACCTTCTCTGTTCGTCTCCTCCAGGGATGTAGTCATGGGTATTTGCGGCTCAGGCTCTTCGGAAATGTAGATGGAGACGGTGGCTGCTATGACTTGGAGATTCATAGAACTACAGAACTGGAATTGTGTCATGTGGGGGACATGATGCAGAGGCAGAGGGAAGGTAGCACTACGCACAATTTCCTAATCACGTCTGGAGCAATGGAGGTAGGCTATGCCTCTAGCACTTCTGTTGTTCGGATAATGATGCGCAGTACTATACTGGCGGGGATCTTCAGCTGAAGAGGAAAGGAAATCCAAATTGTGGCTCTGTAAAGAAAGAGAGCGAGAGCTACCACCTCGAGTGCCACCACAATGGTTGTGCATGTGGTGGTGGACCATGGTGGTGGTAGGCGCACTTGCAGAGTTAGGGGGGGCAGAAGAAGAGTTGACAGAAGAATTTTGAGCAGAAGTTACAGAGTGCTGATGGGTAGGAGCCAAATTACAAAGGTTATTATGGCAATGGTGGAAGCCATTACCCAAGTCCAGATAGAAAATAAGCCAACATCTTCATCCCGTGCTAGTACGCTCAGTCGGCATTGTTGCCTACAGAGGGCAGGCACAGTGAAATAAGGGAAGAATGATCGGGTGATTCACTGGTGCCATGGTTATGGAGTTCATGATTTTGCCTCAGAAAGAGCAGGCATTATATGCCACCTCCGAGGTGTCGTGAGGATTAATCAAGTTGGTCTTGGAATGGTTGCAGGGGGCAAGTGGCCATATCGCCCGCCGTCACCCTGTATCATCGTCTTAAGTTCCTTAATTGCCACCCGCATTCGGGGAGTGTCTAATATATTGTTATCTATATATCTCTCTCAATAATACAATATAATAATATCATTAATTAATAATGATAGTCCTATAATATATTGATAGATAATTGACTATATATATATATATAGTTATATATATATATATATATATATCAATGGAGACAAATTTCTATTACTCAACTAATTAGGAGGATTTTTGTTAGACTTAGTATTTTATTTTTGTAATTTGAATTTCAACATTAGTAATAGTCCTATTTTAATATTTTAATTTATTATTTATGTTTATGGTGAATTACTATATATATATATATATATATATATATATATATATCTGGATATATCCATCGAAGTACTGGGAACAGCTTTGGGGACTGCAACTTGAGCTAGGGTTGGATTTGGTGCTAGGGTTTTGACTTAAGGTACCATGGCAGAATGTGCAGGGGGGAGTGTTGCTCCCTCCTATAGTCAAGTAGTTACAGAGGGAAGCAAGGACGCGAGGATGAAGAATTTCAAAAAACCTTTGGAGAAGATATCAGAGGCAAGAAGCAAGGGAACATTGGGAAGAAACAGACTTCACTATCAAGAAGGGGATCAACAGGAAAAAAGTCAGGAAAATGAGAATGGAGGCTACAGTGAAAAACACACTTCCACAAAGCCTAATGGGGTCTACAAATCCAAGTCGAGCATTCTTCCCTAACTAATATTGAGTGATCCAGCGATCCAAGAGCATAGGGATCATATGAAGGAACATGCGATCATATGTAAATTCATGGGATTATCACCAACGGAGAAGGTGTTACACGTTTGGATAACGAGCCATTGGAAGCCAAAGGGGGAAATACACCTACATCTAGGCTCTAAGGGCTTCTTCACAGTGGTGTTCACAAGCCTAGAGGGCAAAGAAAGAGTGTTCAAAGGGGGGCCTTATTTTTATGTTGTGGCAGGACTCTACATGCGGCCACGGATGATGAAATTTGTTCTGGAATGTGAGACTTTCACATCGGTACCGGTATGAATCAGAATATACTCCCTTCCTCTGGATTATTGGCTACTAGAATCTCTGAAAACAATAGGCAACAAGCTGTGGCATTTTCTAAAGATCTCAGAGGAAACTCTGAAAGGAAAATACACATCCATGTGTGGAAATGGACTTATCTGGAGCCCTTCTGGAAGCAATAATTTTAGAAGTGTATGATTAAGAATGGGCGCATATTGTATACTATGATCATATCACATTTGGGTGCTGCAAATGCCATGAACATGTGCATCTATTCAGAGATTGCCCAACAATCAATATGGAAGGTAATGGGAAAAATACTATGGATAGAAATCAAGAGGGTTTCACCAAGGTTGGGGCCAAAGGGAAAGGGGGGTAAATGTCCAAAAAAGAAGTTAAATGAGGATAGAAAAAGAACACACAAGACTTTCAAGATCCTAGGGGAAGAAGAGAGGAGCAAGGATACAATCGAGGACATGGAGAACATAACTGAGGAATAGGAAAAGATAGCTGACGTGGAGGATATCACAGTAAAAAACCAGGAAAAGGATGATCTACCAAGTTGTATGTTGATCAGTAGGGACTATGAGATGACTCCAAGTGAAGCGGGAATGGAGGACCATGAAGTACAGGATATTCTAGATATGGAAAATCTAGATCTAGAGAAATTTCTGGAAGAAGGGAAAAACGTAGGAGTAGACTCCCTGCCAAAAGAGGATTATGACATAGTACAACATCTCTTTCTATGGAGATCACAATCGAAGGGAGTTCGAGTCAAAAGAACTCATGAAAGCCAGGAGCCCAGTGGGGTCAAAATGATGTACATTATACATGCACAATCTTCAAAGAACTCATGTAGGAAAGGAGGAAGAAAGAGACAGAATGAGTTGTTGAATGAATGTGGAAAACCGTTGATCAACTCAGGTAAGATGGAAGATCTCACCAGCTACTCCTTTACTAATATTTCTTAATGAAGCTCACAACGTGGAATATTAGGGGCATAGGAAATAGAAGGAAACAAAGAAATCCCAATAACATAATCAAGGAAGAAAAACCAGATATGATTTTTATTTATGAGACAAAATGTTCGATGGATAAGATAAGAGAAATTCATACTAAGTCTTTAATCAAGTATGAGTATCTAGAGGTTAAGGCAAATAACTCTGCAAGGGGGATTCTCACGCTGTGGGATCCATAGAAATTTGGAATCTTGGATACTGAAGCATCGAGGAACTATATTTCAGTGGTATGTCAACCTGTAGGTGATAGGGAGATATACATGATTACAAACATTTATGGACCTGAAATGCAAGCAGAAAAACTCAAGCTTCTCATCTCCTTGGAGGATCTAAGAGCAATAGATCCCCATATGCCCTTGATCATTACAAGAGATTTCAACATGATAAGATCTCTTTCATAGAAAAAGGAGGTAGTAGACAGCTAGGTAGAGGCTCCATGGCCTTCCAGAACTTCATTATGAACATGGGGATAGTGGAGACTAAAACAATAAATGGGATCTTCACATGGAATAAAAGGAGGGGAGGGGCTTCTCAAGTTTCTTCCAAACTTGATAGATTTATAATTTCATAGGACCTCCTTCTCACAGGCCCTGCCATGATAGCTTCCATTCTATCCTTTGGAGGATCGGACCACTGGCCTGTATAGCTAGAAGCCACCTTTATGTGAACACCAAGAAATAGACCCTTCACGTTCGGAAATGTCTAGCTCTCTCACACTAGATTCACTAGCAACATTGATAAATCTCGGAGAGAGGATTTGAACATTCAAGGTACTAAAATTTTCATGTTCCTAAAAAAACTTAAACATATAAAATCCAGACTTAAAGTTTAGATCAAAAGGGTATTTGGTGATATCTTCAAAGCCAAAAGAGAGACTGAGCAGATGCTTGAGGAGATCAATCAGATCAACGTCACAGATGGCTTCACCGAAGAACGAAAAAAGCTAACTGACTCTTTGGAGGAAGAATGGGAGGATCGAAGCTTGCAAGATGAAATTTTCTGGAGGAATAAATCAAGGATACAGTGGATTAGAGAGGGAGAAAGAAATACAAAATTATTTCATAAATCCACTATGTCTCACATGGCACACAATAGAATCACAAAGATAAAAGATTCTCAAGGGATTGAGCTTGTCTCTTACAATGATACGGAATCGGTCTTTGTACAACACTTCCTCAATATTTTGAAGGAGACACTAGAGGATAGATCTAGGTTCATTGACCATTTCACTTAGTATATTCCTCACCTGGTCACCAGAGAGGACAACCACAATCTTAACAGGCCATTATTGGAAGAGGAGGTAAGTGAAGTGATTATTGAAATCAAAAATGGAAAAGCACCAGGCCTCGATTCATTCAATGTAGACTTCTTGAAATCTTACTAGAAAACAGTCAAACAGGATATCCTCGAGGTGGTGGAAGACTCATGAAAATAAAAAAGGGCTCTAAAAGCTCTTGATGCTTCCTTCATAGCTTTGATCCCAAAACAGGAAAATGAAATGACTCTAGATGCTTTTCATCCTATAGCCTTATGTAATGTGGTGTATAAAATTATTTCCAAAGTGATAGCTAATAGACTTAAGCCCCTTATACCATCTCTAATCTCGGAGGAGCAAACAGTCTATGTGGAAGGACTCAGATATCAATGGAGCTCCATCAAGAACCTTCACTCCCTCTAGAGGACTTAGACAGGGAGTTCTGCCCTCACCGTTCCTCTTCGTTCTCATGATGGAAGGGCTAGGTAAAGCAATCTAAATGGGAAATGTTGAAGGAAGAATCCAAGGCATCAAACTCACCTTGGATGTAGCAGAAAAAATATAAACGATTTGTGGATGATACAATGTTACAAGGAATACCCATAGTTAGGGAAGCCAGAGAAATCAAAAACATCTTAAATGACTTTGCTATGGCAAGAGGCACAGAGGTAAGCCTCAACAAGTCCAAAGTTTTTTTCATTAACACTAATATTTCTATTCAGAGAAACATTACCAGAATTATTAGCTTTCAGAGGGAACAACTTCTTCCAAATAACTTGGCATAGCTCTTAGTGACAAACCTTTAAGCAAGAAAGTGTGGGAGGCAATATTAAATAAACTTCACGACAAGGTCAAAAGATGAACATGTAGGTCACTAAATTTTGTAGGGCACCTTGTGCTCACACAGGCGGTCTTGCAGACAATTCCCAGCTTCATGTTTTCAACTATTCCTACTCCTCAAGGGATTAAGTTGGAGGTAATGAGCATACAAAGGGACTTTCTGTGAGGCAGAGGGGAATAGGAAAGGAAGTGGTCTTTAGTAGCCTGGGACAAGATTTGCAAGCCCAAAAGACATGGTGGCTTGGGGCTTCATGATTTTGAGACCCTTAACTAAGTTTTGGGAGCCAAACTTTGGTGGAGATGGATCAAGGAGTCGATTTCTCCCTAGGCTAAGCTTTGGAAAAAAAAATATGCCAAGCATTAGCAGCAGAAGGATCACATTAGAATGTTAGGGCAAGTTAGGGGCTCCCATATTTGGAACCTTGGCTGGGAAAATAAAAGTATTGTTCAACAACATTGCTTCTGGGAGATCTGAGCATGGAACTAGCTTGATTTTTGGAGGAAAATTAGCAACAAGAATCCAACCTTTATAAGGATGAATTAGCAGCTCTCAAGAGTGACACATATACGCATATAGAAAAGGGCTAGTTTTGGTAACAGACTTAGGGGACAAGGAAAAGAATAATGGAAAATGGAGGAATTGGAATGGTCTAGGATATCGTGATGACAGTCCTTTGAAGGCCGAGGCAGATGCTCTGACCCAGGATCTAGAGCATAGAAGGATTTTGTTTCCTCCTAACCTGACCAATTAAGATGGCGGAATAACATTAAAGGTAACTTTAACCTCAAATAGGTTAAACAGGAAGTTACGGGATTTAACTATCGGAAGCCTGATCAAGTCTAGAAGAAACTATGGCAGAGCCCCCACTGGATGAAAATAAATTTATTCATCTTGCTAGTGCATCAAAAGAATATTTTAACATGGGAGAATCTTTTAAAGAAAGGCTACATTGGTCCTTCCAAATGTTACCTTTATGGCTCAGATGAGGAGATGATGAAACACCTTCTAAACCTCTGTCTTTTCACATACAATGTATGGGACTGGGTGGCATCGATATTTAAACAAACTGATAGGGACAGGCTCATTATATCCAACACTTTGAAGAACTGGAGGAAGAACTTCTCAGGGAATGATATTCTTAATAAATCCTGGATTCTAGTTCCAGGCTTCGTCATCTGGAATGTTTGGAAAGAGCGCAATAGTCGGATCTTCAAAAACAAAACAAGGAAGCCCCAACACATAATTGACCAAATTCTAAGGCAGCTCAAAGATACAGTAAGAGGCTTATTGAGGACACCTCCTAAGGATCCTCCTCTGCCCCAAGAGGTGAGTATTATACTCGAGTTGGGTCTCGAGTGCATAACCCCATGGGGAATAATAAAGAGAGTGAGCCAAATTTGACATTTGGAAGTCTCCTCCTTCTGGTTTCCTAAAGGTTAATATAGGTGGAGCATCTAAGGGCAACCCTGGATTAGCTCGCTTTGGGGGTGCCATAAGAGATCATCAAGGGAAAATATAGAAGATCTTACATGGCCACTTGGGGAAGGCTACTAATAACATGGTGGAGCTCATGGCATTATAGTAATGCTTGGAAATCTTCGTGGGTGCAAATTCACATAATGTTATCATTGAAGTAGATTCAGAACTGATCATTAGAGCAGCCAAGAAAATATACAATGGAGCTTCTCCAGATAAAGTGTCGTAGCATTGGAAGATTTTGCAAGTATTTCACCATATCTACTTCCACCTACAAACCCTAAAAGCTATTAGATTTTTCCATGTGAAAAGGAAGGCTAACATGTTAGTAGATCGTTTGGTGAATGAAAGAGTCACCAATAGGGATAGGGATTCTTAGCATGCTTAGGATTAGTTACCTCCAAGAAAACTGTGGGAGGACTGTCTTTGTCAGGCAAACATAGATATGGAGCTATGGATTAACAGGTTGGATCAAAGGGGTTCAGGATATAGGGGAGGTACCACATATTTTCTCATCCATTTTTATATTGCTTAGAAGGTGTTTGATAGAGATTATGGGAGGAAGGCACAAGAACCGCCCGATGGAATGGATTAATGGTCTCCATTTGGCAAAAAGAGCGTGCATGCTTTTCCATGAGATGATTGATTCAAAAGCCACAAGTGTCATATCACGCGGGGTCCAGGTGGTTTCTAGTTTCTTGAGGTTGGCCCCCGATTCCATTCTTCGTGCAACACATTGTTGTGTGGAGGTGAGAGAAAAATGCTCATCGCGTGGTTAACCATCGTGCTACTTGTCCACCCGATATCTAGAAGACTGTTGGATCCAAGACAAGTGATAAATGGTGGAGATTTGTTCGTGTTAGTTGGTTTGGTGTTTCAGACACAAAATTTTTTAAAGAGCTAGGACTTAAGTTTTTGTTTTGTCCATAAGGAAGTTTTAAGTGCGGTTTATTGTTAGCATTCCTGTGGACCCTCGAAGGCTCATTTGTGGTATTTTTGTGGGACTTGGTTCTTTTGGTGCATGTTAGTATGACTAGAGGGTCGATTGCTTGATTTTTCGCAAAGTGTTTGGCTGGATCTCACTAGTTGTCTTGTTCAGCCTTCTCATGGTTTTGTG
Source organism: Pinus taeda (assembly GCA_000404065.3). Taxonomy (NCBI): domain Eukaryota; kingdom Viridiplantae; phylum Streptophyta; class Pinopsida; order Pinales; family Pinaceae; genus Pinus; species Pinus taeda. Next base: position 71,911 of record APFE031722831.1, read on the forward strand.
TGCATGGTTCGGTTTTGCCTGCCCTATTTTTTATTGAATTCTCACTGAGCGGGTGTGGCTACATGTAAATTATGTACTATTGGCTAGATTCATAGAAGGTCCTACTCTTACTTGATCAAAAAAAGAATTACTATACACACACACACACACACATATATATTATTTTTTAGTAAATATAAAAATTATTTATGCAACTTGTTTTCCTAACCTGCCACCCCACTAAAATTTTGGAGTGTACCCTAGCTGTCTCAAAAAATAGCGCCCCTACACCTGTTCTCACCCAAAAAATTGATCATCTAGCCTAATTTGCAAGTTGGATCGAGGTACACTATGTAAAGCCAATTTTACCATAGTAAAATTACTTTCACTCTCAGAAATTACTTATTAAACCACATTTTTTAAGTAATTTATAGTCAAACGCATGAAGAATAATTAAGTAAATCTTTATTTATTTTATTCTCTTCTAGGAATAATTGATTTAACCACAATTTTATTATTATTCCTTGTAATATTTCACCCAATCATGAAAAACAAACAAATAAATCACTATGACATTTTCTACAAGAATAATTAATTAATCACTAATTAATTATTATTATTTGTTAAATTTTGACTAAAATCCGTTGGAATAATTAAATAATTTTTTATTTGTTTATTTGTTTATTATTCCTTAACTATTCTGTGATATAATAAATAAATCATTTATTATTTATTATTTCTAAATAAAAGTTTAAATACTTTTCCCTCCTAAACAAATATAATAAAATATTCTAGGTGGTATTCCAAGAATGGGATCAATAATATTTTATTATTGCTTATTATTCGAGGATAACTCAATATTTTGTTATAAAGTGGAGCGTTTTCCATTCATTATTCACTTTTAATTATTTTCATTGATGCAGTCACTATTGTATCTCTTATCATTTTCATTGCCACACACCATATTTTTGTTGGGTTTATGCATTATAGAGGAGGAAGACTCTATAGAAGCCGAAGCCATTTGAGGATAGCCAAGAACCCATCCGATAAAGGGGGATTGGTAACATTTATTTTTTATCCTCATAGGTGTTATTATAAAATTATTTGTAACATATCTAGTTTCCATTGGATGATTGGGGTTATTACTCTTTCTTTCAGTCTTTAACTATGATCATAGCATAGATAATAACTTTTGTAGGTGTTTCTTTTATAAGTAGCTATAGATCTACAATGTTTAGCAGCCATACTTATCCAAACAAAAATCCCCTTCTCCTCTTTGGAGGTAATGTTTATGCGAAAGCCATAGACTCTAGGTCTTCCTTACCTCTTCATCTTTCCCACTGTTTTCGATATACAAATCGATTGTACAGAGATAGTATCGTGTAATATACCCCGAGACAATTTTTTTTTTTTTAACACGGAATTAAGTCTCGCATTATTCTCATGTACGAAGAATGGTTTTAAGTTTAATTCTTCTGGTCTTTTGTTCCACCTAAAGATTTTTCGGTAACGTCGTTCTATTTTACCATTGCTGGAAAAGTTCACCCGTCGAACTCATTGATACAGTTGGCTTACTGTTGGCAATGCTAGCTCTTGACACACGACTGTTGAATTTAATTTCACTGGCTCATCCACATGAAGGGATGAGGTCTGGGAGTCTTTGAAAATTGTGCCCTCGATTATCACCGCCTCACTCAATGGTTGGGATGGTAATGGTTATCCAAGGGCTGTGCTACCCCCGAGAGTTCCCTCCTTGGTTTATCTGATGGCACGGGCATAGATCAGTCTTTGCAAGGATTCCATAGAAGCTCTCGCAAGCCAGCTCCAAACCCATTCTGACTCTCTGCCACCTGTAAGAATGTTTTGTGTCCTTCAGTCTGTCGAGCAACCATTTGGAGGCTACTATGGCTACACAGTTTGATGATTTCTTTGGTAAGATTTTCGTTGTGTTGTCATGAATATGGTTTGTTCATCTATCTCAAATCCTACAAATTTTTGGAAAGATTTGGTTCATTTGGTTAATGGATTCTATGTTTTGTTTTTGTCTCATGGGCGAGAACAGTGTTATTCAACCTTCTGTGCCTGGTCCTGGGTATGGTCGTCACCACCTCACAATTCGGCTCAACCGGCTCTTAATAGGTATGTTCATTTATTGAACGCCTCATGGATAGTTTGCCAATTAAATGTCAGTTTTTTTTTATGTTCCGTTTGATAACGGAGGGGGTTTCCCTCCCTCTTATTCCTTGGCACAGCCCAAATCGCCCACAGCCTTACACCCTTTTTCCACTGTTGGTCACAGATAAACGCCAAGATTTTCCACACTAGACTAGTCTTGCGCCTTTCTGGTTACAAGAGTGTTGATTCCAGTTGTAGCCATGTTGAGCCGAGGTTCAGGGTTTAACAGTGTTTAAATACATGGCCATGCCCTCGGGCTTCCTTGATTTGTTTGTAATTTAATTTCCTTTTTCATTTAAGAACATGGAACAGGGTAAAGCCCTAGTGAATGTCTGTCACTAGATTACAATGATTAACACAGATCTTTATTACTATTTCTTCTATTGACATGATATTTTGTAGTCCTCATGCCCTTTATAGCCCTCGCGGCCTTGCTATGTGCTATTTTCCATAATATTATTTCGGTTCTACTGTGTGAAACGCTAATTATGATAGTTGCTTGTTTTTCTGCCATATTATTCCATGATTAAGGAATTTTTTTACGGTTTCTCTAAGGTTATTTTGCAGATCTTGTCATCTTTAATTTTGATATTGTACAATCTTTTACATTGACATATTTCTATGGATATTCAATTTACAAAACTCTCCTTATTGCCTTCGGTAAACAAAACCGCCCCGTAAGAATTACAAGGTACATGTTTTCTGCATCTCCCGGGTTCCATGTGGGTATTTTCTCACGCCCTTTAGCCCAGCTCAAGGCTGACTACCCAACAAATGGTTTCACACTCTGAATTAATTTTCCTCCAAAACCTAATACTTCTACCGAGGAGTCTTCAAGCTGCTGCTCTGCCACGGCAATGTATATAGTATTTTTCATTGTAGGCTTGCTGGAAGATGTTATTTTTACTTCTGTTATTCGTTCATATACTTAAATGTCTACCACTATTACAGTTTTCATTGGAATTAATTTTGTGGCGAATGGGTAAATTATCAAGGGCTCGGTGTATGTTTTACACTTTTCATATGACTCTATTGTGTTTTCTACCCTTCGATAGTTTACTATAACCCATCTGGGTCTCTTGTCTTGCTTTAACCGCAAGCCAAAATCAATAACGATAACAGGGTTTGAATGTTGACCCTCCATGCTTATCATTTTGTTCTAGTTTATTATTTCATCTAACTGCATGAAAACTTTCCTTCACTTCTAGAAAGAGTTTTCCTAGAAGATTAAAATACCGGTTGCACAAGTCTAATTCTGTTTCAAGCTTAAGTAATACCATTTTTAATTTCCTATTTATCAATTATACTCTTATCTTGTTACTGTTGAACTGTAGAATTTGCAGCCTAAGGCTATTCACTATCCCTGAGAGGTTTATATGATTAGTCCACAGAAACTAATCACTGTTCTCGAATTCCCTCACTCTATTTTCTGATTTCTTCTTTTTGATTTGATAGAAGGGTAAGAGAACGTTATCTATGCATAGTTATCTGTTAATAATAAAATAAACTAGACCCCTTGTCCGTTTCCTGAGAAGTTACATATAAAATATTGAACACATTTCCTACCAGGAAAACTTAGCAGATAATTTAACAGATGTCCAAGGGATTTTTCCTACTTACCTGGTCTCTGCCTGGTGAATAAGACTCCTCAGTGGTTCACCTAGATTCTTTTGTTCTTCTTTATTTTACCACCCAACCGTGAGACTCGTCTTTCAAGACCAGAGTCTCCCCCCTAACTTTCTCTTGCCAGATCACTATCCTCAGCAAGAATGCACTCAGTGCCTAGCTATCTGGTCATCACTAGACTTAGCCTCCATCTTCCTCTACTTGTCCCTATAGCATAGATTTTTGCCTCCTCCCCTCCTTTTCTCTGGAACCCTTCTAGTTAGGGGAGGTAGTTTGATTGCAGTTTTAACAACTGTCTTTTCCCAACATCCTCCTCAGAAGTTGCCAACATTTCAAGAAACATTTCTTATATATATATATATATATATATATAAAGAACACAATAATAATAACAATACTATTAATTTTTCAAATAGTTAATAGTGTCATATTTAGCTTTGTCTTTTACCATAGTGAGAAATCAAATATTTACATTTTCCTGGGACATCACATCTCCCGCTCCTGAGATTGGACATCGTCCTTATGTCTGATGTTTCATAAATAGCCCTGGGTAATCCATTTTCATGAGCTCTTCATCTTCCCAAGTGGCCCAATCAAGCCCAAAGTGCTTCCACTGCACTTTAACTTGGGTAATAGCTCGCTTTTGCAGCTGTACTTCTCTTTGGTGGAGCATGCTCAGCGGCTCGACCAAGACTTCTCCTTCCGGTTTAACCTACAACCAACAATATTCCAAATCAGTTTCTTTTAGAGTAAAGTTTTAGTCTGGTCTACTAGAAATAATCCTCATGTGTATATCTTGCCATCGAATCACATGTTTAGGATCATAAACATATTTTTTTAACAAAGATACATGGAAGACATTGTGGACCTAGATATGACTTGGGAGGGTGAGCAGGTAAGCCACTGGCCCAATTCTTGCCAAGACTTGGAATGGTCCAAAATATTGGGGTGCCAACTTGGCACACCCGCTCCATTGCAGTGTACTCTTTCTGGCTTGGATCCTTACGTAAACATGGTCACCGACTTGGTATTCTTTGAACCTCCTCTTCCGGTTAGCAAAGCTCTTTTTCCTATCCTAAGCAACTTTTAAATTAGAGCGTACCCTTTTCACCATATCCTCCATTTCCTTAAGAATTTCTGGCCCTAACCTTAATTTGTCTTCAGGTCCACCCCAGCTTGAGGGTGTGCGGCATTTTTTCCCGTATAGGACATCAAAGGGATTCATTTGTACCGAGGTATGATACCTGTTGTTGCATGGAAATTCAACAAAGTGCAAATACTCATCCCACTACATTGGTTGTTGCATTACATATGCTCTTAGCATGTCTTCTACCACCTGGTTCACTCGCTCTGTTTGTCCGTGAGTCTGGGGGTGCGCTGTACTGAAGTTCAGTTGTGTCCCCAATTTTACAAATAATTTCCTTCAAAAAGCCGACGTGAATTTCACGTCACGATCTGAAATTATCGTCTTTGGGATTCCATGCAATTTAAACAAATTCTACATGAAGATATGGGCAATCTGTACAGCCCTATAGGTGGATTGCACAGGTATAAAATGTGCTTCTTTACTCAACTTGTCTACCACCACCATAATAGAATCATTATTCTTCTTTGTCCTAGGTAGCCCTGTTATAAAATCCATGGAAATGGTTTCCCACTTCCATTCCGGAATGGTTAAGGGTTGTAATAGTCTCGCTGGATGCTGATGCTCTGCCTTAATTTGTTGGCACTCCAAACACTGTGCTAAATACTCAGCTACATTCTTCTTCATACACGGCGAGTAATACTCTTTTCGAAGTGCAGTGATCATTTTCTGATACCCTGGGTGTCCAACATAGTGACTGATGTGGAATTCATCCAAAATCAGATTTTTAAGACTGTTTTGACTAGGTACATATAGCCTCTTTTCGTAATATAACATTCTAGCATCATCTACCTCATAGCCTTCTCGGTTCCCCTCGTTGGCAGACTGTTGTACTTGCTGTTTTATTTGCTGGTATATAGTATCTTGCTCTGTTGCCTTTTTTATCATTTCCTCAAAGGGGCTTTTCCATTCGCTAAAGGAAATTTTATACAAACATTGTAATTTCTGACTTAAAGCGTACGCCACCCGGTTTTCTCTCCCATTGAAGTGTTTGATATCGAAGTCAAAACCACTTAGGAAATCTACCCACCGTGCTTGCCTCGCATTTAAATTGGGCTGGCTAAAATAATTGGTCAGACTATGGTGGTCTGTCTGTAATAAAAACTTCCTCCCCATGAGATAATGTCGCCACATCTTCAAGTCACGTATTATGACTGCCAACTCTAATTCATAGGAAGAATATTTCTACTCATGCCCTTTTAGTTTCCTTCACTCATAAGAAATTACTTTCCCTTATTGCATCAACACACCTCCCACACCCTCCTTACTTGCGTCAGTGCACGCCACATAGTCCTTATTAGGATCGGTTATGCTCAAAATGGGTGCGGTGGTGAGCAGATGCTTAAGCTGTTCAAAACTTCCTTGACATTCCGAGGTCCATTTGAATGCTCTTCCTTTTTTCTGTAGGGAGGTGATAGGATACGCTACTCTTGAGAAGCCTTCTACAAAGCATCTGTAATAACCAGCTAACCCCATAAAGGACCTGATGTCTGCTACATCTTTCGGTACGGGCCATTCCATTATGGTCCTTATCTTTTCAAGGTCCATTGCGATCCCTTCCTTTGTGATTATATGGCCTAAATACTGTATTTCTTCCTTGAAGAAGTGGCACTTGTTGAACTTAGCATATAACTGGTATTCTAGGAGGGTTTGTAGCACCAATCTAAGGTGCCCCTTGTGCTCTTCCATGTTACGGGAGTATATCAGTATATCATCAATAAATATCAGCAAAAATCTATCCAAATATTGATGAAATGCATTGTTCATTAAGAACATGAAAGTTGGAGAGGCGTTAGTTAACCCAAAGAGTAGCACCACAAACTCGTAATGTCCATACCTTATTCTAAAAGTTGTTTTAGCTATGTCTTCCTCCTTAATCCTGATTTGGTTGTAACCTGATCGCAAATCAATCTTGGAGAATATTGTTGCACCCTTCACTTGATCAAAAAGTTCATCAATCCAAGGTAGGGGATACTTATTTTTATTGTCAGTTTGTTCAGCTGACGGGAATATATACACATGCGAAGGGTCCCATCGTTTTTCTTAAAAGATAGCACTGGAGCTCCCCACGCAAATACACTGGGGCGAATATAGTTTTCATCTAACTGTTCCTGTAGCTAAATTTTTAACTTTGTCAACTCATTACACTCATTCTATAGGGTGCTCGAGATACCGGTGCTACCCACGGTATCAATTCGATGGTAAAGTGTTATGAAACCAGCTCAAAAAAGATAGAAAAGATAGATCAATGCCTTAGAATTCAGCCTCTTCGAGGGAGCAACCTCCTTTACATTACATAAATGAACAATTCTTGGATGAT